>PNEQ01008817.1:0-21421 GCA_003012365.1 Medauroidea extradentata | reverse complement strand
TTTTTTTTTTTTTTTTTTTTTTTTTTTTTTCGTTTGTCTCTCTCGTTGATGTTGATTTTCTTTTTTTTATTATTTAATTAATTTTTACCTTTCCACTTACGTTTGCTGACTTTTTAATTCACCCGCTTCTGTATTGTAGGCAGAACAGTGTTTGGAACGGTTTTCTTTGATGAGAGCTTTTTTTTAGTAATTTATTTCCGGGCTGTGTTAGTTTACACTGTACAAGAGATGGCTTTAAAGGTCATTCTTATGAGAGTTGTGTGCATCTGAATAGGTTTCGCGTTATTGTAATGGACTCAAAATTTTTATCTGTGAATAAATGCCATAGTTGTAATGCAGCTATTTTTAATAAGCTGTCGACTTTAAACTGAGAAACCCCAAACATTTATAATTATCGAAAACCGTATTTTGTTGGGGCGAAAAGTTATAAGTTTTAGTGTGCTGAAACGCTTACAATTGTTTTTAGTTTAATCATAGTTTTAATATTGCAAATACTAAATGTAAACACAAAACAGGAAAATTTTAAGCACTGCTCACTTTATCGTGAACAGTCTGTAATAAGTATGTAATGCATCAGGCACGCTTTTCTTCGTATTTAAAAGAGTAAGTCTGTGAAAAGAGAAATTACTGACTATATTTATAATTTATTAAAGAATTGCATAATTCGGCTTTATTTTAAAATCATGAGCTTAGGAGTGGGATTAAATACTTCCTAAAATTGTTATTGCACCCCAAGTGTTTAGTGACGAAATAGTATTGTTTCTTTATTGTATGCAACAGTATCACTGTAAACACTACATATACCTCAAAACATAGGATAATTTGAGCCTGTGAGGTAGTTTTTCAGATAAGTGTTTTAAAAAATTATTTTTTTATTCCCAGTTAAAACTACACAGAAACAAACATTTTGAGTTACACAAACTTACCTCGAAATATCAAAATAACCTTGGTTTAGAAACAGTTTAATTATCTTTGTTTATGCAAGAACTTGCTATAACTTAGGGTTTTATTTGCCTTCACAGTGATAGATTGTTAGAGCAAGCATTCGTACACTTGTTATTCTGGGATTTTATGCCAGTTATAAAGCTAGTTTGTTATGTAGTATTTCGCTATCTAGTTAGTCTTCTGGCATAACATTATTGCACGTGGCTGATTATTAAGTGATCACATCGTTTCATAATAATGTGAGTAGACTTTGTGAAACTAGCAGGCTACAAATAATATTTTTTTATCACAACAGCGAAATTAACTTAGCAATAAAAAAAGCATAGTTGAGAAACCTAACAACGTAAAATCCGTCTGAAACATTTTACTTTCAAAGACACTGAAAGGGTGTTAATAAGTATGTTTCGTCTTTTAAAAGAAAAGGCCTCTTTTTATATGTTTTATTAATTTTTTAAAATAATTTTTCTGCTGCAAACATTTGCCTATTTGTATACGTGACGGGACAGAGCGAGGTGGTACATTTGTAAGAACACTCGAGAGGACCCGGGTTTGATTTCCTGTCCGAATTTGCCATGTTTTTCAGATAGTTTCTGTGTGTTGGTGTCATGGCCGCCATACTCATTTCTTGGGGGGGGGGGGCAAGATTTTTTTTCGGCGACAGTGACCTTGTTGCATCTTTTTTATTAATTAAGCATGTATAAACTAGAAACTTTAATAATACAAATTTATGTGCTTAAGTTAGCATTATTTAAATAACAAAACACAAAAAAATATATTTTATACACTTAAAATTCTAAATCCAAGAGGGGAGGACATTTGCACCCCCTGCCCCCCTAAATTACGCCCCTGAGAAAGCCATAAGGCATGTGAACGTAAATGAGACTTAAATCGCCTTCTCACCATTCGCTGTAGGCGGTATAAGTTTTTCACTAAATACTGAGCAGGATTTAACTGCTTGGACATACTCTATTGCGATATAGATTACTCTCAAAGAAAATTACAGATAATAGGAAAACTTAAATAAGCAGAGTCTGCTTTAGTCAACAGGATACATACATAACATTAAATAAAAAAAATTTTAAAAATGGAATCGGGTCAAATAAAACAAAGAACAAGCAAACGATAAATGAAAATAATAGAATTATCGTCTGACACCTACTGTGTTTTTGTTTCGTCTCATCGTTGTGTCGTTTGTTGACTTTGGTTTCTTTTTTATTTTTATTATTTTCATTTATTATCTGTTTGTTCTTTGTTTTATTTGACCCGATTCCATTTTTTTTGGATTTTCATGTTGTGTATGTATCTTGCTGACTAAAGCATACTCTGCTTATTTGTGTTTTTCTATTATCTTTAGTTTTCTTTGGCAGTCATTTCT
The DNA here is from genome assembly GCA_003012365.1 of Medauroidea extradentata. NCBI lineage: Eukaryota > Metazoa > Arthropoda > Insecta > Phasmatodea > Phasmatidae > Medauroidea > Medauroidea extradentata. The sequence goes on along the minus strand of PNEQ01008817.1, from coordinate 19,101 downwards.
TTCGCAATGAAATATGTCCGAGCAACTAAATCCAGCCACGCAGTCCCATTGCACAGTTCTTTCGAAGATCATAAACTGGGCACTCGTCAAAACCTGTAATAATTAAAATATATATTTTATTGGGGTCGCATATGTAATGTTTTGGCCGCAGTGAAACGTTTACACTGTTTTTTTAATACATGGAAGTTTTAATATGATAACTAGTTCAGGTGGCTTCAAAACGGCTGAAAGAAAAAAAAACGAAGCAGTGCCCACATTATCGTGAACAACCTATAAAGGTATACGTGTTTATGTAATGAGAATCATATAGTAATAGACGCCTACTTAAAACTGAAAAAAAAAAAAGCACAAGTGTCAGTGGGCAGTAATTACACTTAAGGGCGTGGTTCACCTCAGTTTTCAACGTCTTTTTTTAATTTTTATATTTGTACCAGATATTTTTTTCTTATTTTAGATATAAATTGTGATTAAATCAACCACTTAGGATATTTTTGTGTCCCTCATAGTTTTTGCATAATTGGTCGTAAACGTCGAAATTTGCAATTTACGGATTTAAGTACGCCACTAAAACCAACTGACATACCAAACCAAAAAAAAAAAATTCACAGTGCATAGCATAGTTATAAGGCTATGATTTGACATGTATAAAAACAAACTTAAAATATTTTTATATTTAATAAAAAATGCTGAATTTTGATATGAAAATTTAAACATTTCAAAAAGGTTTTAAAAATACTAAAATATTTTATTTTTTGTTCTTATACGTGTCAAATCACAGCCTACAACATTGTTATGCACTACGAATATTTTCGGTTTGGTATGTAAGTTCGTTTTAGTAGCGTACTTAAAAATACCGTAAAGTGCAAATTTTGACGTTTACGACTCGTTACGCAAAAACTGTAAGAGATACAAAAATTTCCTAAGAGGAAGATTTAATCACAATTTATGTCTAAAATAAGAAGAAAATATCTGGTCAAATATAAAAAAAAAATGACGTAAACTGAGGTGAACTGCGCCCTTTAAATCTTTCGTACAGTCCACTAAAGATTTGTCCTGGTCTCTACCGATATCTCTCTCGGCGAGGTGTTATCACTGTTAACACCTCGCCGAGATATCGTTAGAGACCAAGACAAATCTTTAGTTTAATACCTACTATGCTTCTCTTGCACGCTAGTACAGAGCTTGGGTCGTTGTGGCGCTGCGGCATTTTTTACGCGTTTCAAGGTCGCACTTATATCTCCCTTATTTCTGCGCCTCTAACGCGCAGGCAGGCGGCGCCTTAAAATAAGTTGAGGTGGGTGGGAGTTCACTGAAAATTTTAATTGTTTTAATAATTTTTATATTTGTGCGAGATATGGTTTGTTTTGTAGGCAACTATCGTAACAATTTTTTTTAATTGTAGTCTAGTTACATTTTTTTTAGTTTTCATAGTTTTTATATTATAGCACGTTAAATTCAAAATTCGAACAAAATTGTTTTATGCCAGACAGGAAAACCAACTGACTTGACAAAATAAAATAAAACTACACTGAATATCAGTGTCACGTGCTGCTCCAAGACATGCATATAAACCGCATTGATTTTTTGTATTAATAAAGATATCGAATTAAAATAACAAATTGGTAATATTTTGTGATATTTTTATTACAAAAAATATCAATATGGTTTTTATACATGTCTGGGTGCAACCCGTGACACTGTTCTTCAGTGTGATTTTTTTCATTGCGGTAATTCAGTTGGTTTTCGTTGCTTGCATAAACCCGTTTTATGCTAATTTTTCTTTAAAATACGCTGTTATGCGAAAACTATGAAAGGTATATATTTTTCACTGCAGTATAAAACAGGCGCAACATGTCTACAAAACAAACCACATCTGGTGCAAATATAAACTTTATCAAAACGTTGCAGTGTGTTCGTAAACAGGTTTTTTTTCTACGAAAATATTCCACGTGTGTCCATTGTGCCAACGTACGAGAAGAAAAACTCAAGACAAGGTCGGAACCTCATTGTTAAGGGGTCCGCCTCGTGGCACATGTGTTTGTGTGAGTGAGGTATGGTGCTAAGGGCGACGTCGTATGGGCCATACAACGGTGCGTCGCCTCTACGCGTAAGGCTTCGCGAAAAAAAAAAAAACAAATTTCCTATGGGACTTGAACTGGTGACCCTAATGTTTTATTTACGAAATCACTTTACTAAGTCCAATGCCCTACCCTTAAGTGGTTTCACATGTATTCGGCTAGTATATTTTCCGCTATAGCACCCTGAAACCCCCGTTTTAACCCATTTTGACGTGCCCTAAAAGGGGATTTCTAATACGTGTATTGTCTTGAAAGTACTTAAGGGCTGTCGTCTGAAGTGTGTGTTCTTTTCGTAGGGAAACGGCGTGAACACACGTGTATTAGTTTCGGTGTAAAACTTTTCCTTCAAACACGCTGCAGTGTGATTTTATGGCAACGAGGCGGGCCCCTTAAGAAGCCACGCTCATTAAAAACACTATTCCTAAGCCCTACAACATGGTTAAAAACGGCCTTTTCAGACTTACGTACTTCAAAATGTACTAACCGGATGTATGTGAAACTCAGGTTGCCACCTGCACTGAACTTATTTGCAGACTTTCCACCAATAAATTAATATGGTCACTGCTTTGAGTCCAACAGTAAAATCCGTTCGACGGGAAGCTTGCACGCTATTTCAGAGTTTGTCTCGTTGAGGCGACGCGGCATTTGATGCGCGCTTCAAGGTCGACCTTACTGCTCCGTCGCTTGTGATCTTCTCACGCGCGGGTAGGCTACGTCCTTAGGCGCTGGTCGCTGTCCATATTAATCCACGAAACGGTACTTTTAAGAACTGCAAGCGTGCTATACATATTTTGGTGCCCTTCAACATTATGACCATGACAAATACCAGCGAATTTTCAGACGCTGTGTCTAAAAATGTATTTACTGGAAAGAAACGAAGCTACAGGAGAGTCTGGCATTTAACGTGTCTGCATTTTCACGTCGAATATTGCTTCACGGACTGCTTGACAGTTAAAGGATTATGTCGTAGCTGATGAGGCATGTGATGCGCCCGCCAATGTCACCCTTATTGCTCCCTTGCTTGCGGCTCTTACAATTTGAGAGGGTGGAATCTCTAGGTAGATCACCGCCCGCTAGCTGCGCGTTAGAGGTTCAGAAGCGACAGCTATAAGGGTGACCTTGAAGCGCGTGTCAAATACTGCGTTGCCACTACCAAGCTCTGAACTAGCGTGTAAGCTTCTCGCAAATACATTTTTCTACGGAACTATAAGCGGAGACCATATAATTTTATCTGTGAAAAGTCTGTAGCAAATTTCAGTTCACATTCGTATCTCAGTTTCGCTTACATCCAGGTTGTACGTTTTGAAGTACAGCAGCCTAAAATGACCGTTTGTAGCTTCCAACAGTGTTTTTAATGAGCATGGTGTCTTTCTTAACAATGACTTTTCGTCTTTGTCCAAAGTGTGTGTTCTCTTCTTACGTTGACACAATGGGTGCTTGTATAATAATAATAATAATAATAATAATAATAATAATAATAATAATAATAATAATAATTACTATTATTATTATTATTATTGAAGGTTAATTAACGTCCCCCGGCTGTATGCACTTTTCCGGCTTAATGAAGGACGGCTTACAAACGATCTTATCCTAAAAAACGACACAAGCATCCATGCCCGTACCGGGATTCAAACCCAGGACCTCTCGCACCGTAGGCCGGCATGCTACCGACCACGCTACGGAAGCCGGTATGTATGCTTGTAGTTTCGTAAAATACATAATTTCCCATACATTTCAACGCATTTGAAACGCGTGGTAGGTCCGTAAGTCGTCTATATCGATTTCAAATGTCTATGTTTGACTCTTGGGAGCAGCTGAGCGACAATGGCCAGAGTATCACGCTCAACGAGAAGCATATCGTCTCTACTCGCAACGCTCTAGACGGGCGTGCAAAGGTTTTCATGGTAGTGTTTATCCTGTGGGACTTTAAAGGGGGACGCTACAATTTTATTTTAAGATCGTATGTAGTAAAGGTCAACACATGCTTCTAGTTATGCGTTTTACGAATTCAGAAGGCAGTTTCGGAGTTACAGCAGTTAAAAAGCAGTTTTTTTAGCCATTTTGAGGGACCACAAATTCATGTTTCTGACAAGCATGCTGAATTTTTTAAATTACGGAAGCATAGCTTGGAGTGTGTCGTCTTTGTATATGACCTATAACTGAAGTGGGAATAAGTTAAGCGGCTTTGCATAAGGAATAATAGGCCTGACAAGCTACTTGTCCGCCAGAGTTAATGTTTCCACGTTTTTTTTTTTTCAACCGAAAGATATTCACCGCTGCTGTTCCATTTATTCATACTTTTATCCACAAATAATGTAATATTATTTTTCTTGGTTTCTTTTGTTCTTGAAATGAAGTAAACCTTCTCTACGTCACAAATGTTAGAATTACGAGTAGAAATGTTACAGTTTATTTTTGTTGGTTTTTTAAACCGCCTCTCATCGTCGTGCTCCGACTTCTATCCGAACTTTGCCCGTATTTTTTAAACAGATGAAATAAAAGAATACTGAAATAAAATATTAACGCCGAGACGAAATGAGGAGATTAATTATTGCGCCACGTAAAATAGCGCAGTTTTTAATGAGTGCTTGAGAACATTAGGTCGTGCACAGCTAACTAGCACACCGTTAAGAGTCTAATTTAATTATAGCGCTTCCAGTAGAATGGAAGTCAAGATTGTTAAACTATAATCTGCTACCGTTGGAATCTCGGGCGTGTCTTGAGACCTACGAAGATCTTGCTGGTAATAATAGAGATCTTTCATTTAAATTTTAGACGCACCTTGTTTGCTTAGCAGACCAAACCTCCAGTGATTTTTGCCTGGGATTCTTTAAAAATGTTGTTTGCGTTTGTAAGAATTTAAGCAGTATGTAGCATAAATCTAAATTAAGAAAGTTTATTTTTAAAGCTTAAAATACCAAATTGAAAATTAGTGTAATTATCATCAAAATCGCACAAAGTATGTTTTTTTAAGTAACGTTTGAAATTAATGTGTCAGAGAACCTTGTAAAGTCGATCGTATAATTTATAAGGTTGAAAAAATTTAACTAAATCTGCATATTCCGCTTATATTTCTGGACACCATGTGAACATATAGCCTATACACAATTAAGTCAATAAATTGTAATAAAACATTGTGATTTCTGTGCAGTTAGGTAGGTTAACTTTATTATGTTACCCTTGAGCTGAACTAATTGTTATTAGCTATTATTTTATACAGCATTTACTTTTTCTAAACACCTTTAAGAAGTCGTACTAGTTACCGTTGTTGCTTCCTTATTATTGGTTGGACACCCTTCAGGAGCTATCAGGTAAGACTAGAGCCAATTGTGAAAGTGACACGGACTAACAGATTTTGAATTGGGTTCAAAAGAAAACTATATTTTTTCATGTCCCTACTGATAGAGGAAAATGCTTGAGGCTTTGCATGGAATATGACGGTGGTCATACCGCAACCCTTGTAAACATTATTAACCCTTTCTCGCCTTGTAACCACGATAGTACACGTGTTTCGGAGAATGCAAATTTACTGCCCGGTGTTGTACACGAAAATGGACCAGTGCCCACTGCAGTCGGGTTATTCCGCGCGGGTTGTGTGATTTACAGGCGTCGCGTCGCTACAACTCAGCTTCGGGGATGTTCGACATCAAACAAGGAGCACCAACCCTACAGCTGAGTGAGGTGGCGCTGTCACTCAAGGGCATTGGTGCATGGGAAACAGAAAATTGTTAAACTGCACATGGCTACTTTTAAAGTAGCCACGGTGACTACCTGCATATAGTTACGTGTCCTGACAACAAAATTGGTAGTTGCAGCTGTATGCCAGAGATGTTTGTGAACATGTGTTTTATGTGATACTGGTGGCCTAGTTCAGAAGGGAAACAGCTGAATATTCCCAGTTCTGAGTAAAATGCATATAGAAAGATTTCCGATTCGCCGAAATACTTGTTAATTAACATATTTGGTTGGTGTTAATATGAACCAAAAGTACCGAGACTACTATTTAAGGTGTTTAAAATATTTATAATATGCCTTTTGCAATTATCGTACTTTAGAATAAAATAAATGCAATTTTCAGAGTTGCTTCCCTTTTGAACAGGGCTATCAAAATAATAAGTGAGGAAGATAATTTTAATAAAAGCTTTACTTTATGGCTTGAAGCACTACTAATTTGGCCCATCAGTGGTTGCGTAGAGTAAAACGGTGTTTTGTATAAAATTGAACAATTTCTGTACAAAACATAGTTTTACTCTTGCCAACTTTTGATGGGTCAAATTAATAATGTAAGTACTTAAAGTCACAAAGTAATTCGTTTGTTTTCATTATTTTCCTCGCTTATTAAATTACATAAAACATTAAATTCAGGAGCCAGCGCTCTGGAAGTGTACGTGAACTTATAATTCCTTATGATTGCAGCGGCAACTACCAGTTTTATTGTCAATACAAGGATCTTTATGCAGGTAAGAACAGTTGCCACTCTACTGTGTGCAGTTAAACAGTGTTCCTGTTTCCCATTCACCAATGTCCATAAGGTGACCGTATTTTGCGTGTTCGAGTCCTTGTAGTGCGGAAACGATAAGGACGACACAGCACGCACATCACGCCTTAGCCTAGCCTCTAGGCACAAGTCACTGAACTGGCGTGAAATCTTCTCGCAGACAACGCGCGTGTACGAGACATTCAGCAGTGGCCCTATAATTATATGACGTTATACTAGAGATGGAGGTGAATTATATTTGTACATACCCTTTAAAATAATCTGCGCTAAGATTTTTCGTTCTTTAAAAGCACCTCAAAACACCAATTTTCGCCATTTTCGGCCGTTCTAAAATATGCTTTAATGATTTATGGTGAACCTTGAAATGGGTAAACACAAGTGCAACTTTCTTTGAATGCTATTTCTAAGCAGAGGTCACCTAAGCACGTTGAACAGTTTTCTAATACTGTTGTAATTGCCGAAGATACGCACACCGCACGGCGCCCTGGGCAGCCCACCATCTTAACGCTGGACTCGCATTCGAAAGTATCCGGGTTCGCTTCCCGTATCGGCCGTCTTGTTTTCACAAATAGCTCCAGTGGAATTTTGGGAATGATTTTGAAAACTAGGCCATGGCCGCTTCCTTCCTGATGTTGGTTCTCTGGTTCTGTCTCTTATGACTTCGCTGACGACGAGACGTAAGGGCGTGGTTCACCTCAGTTTTCAACGTCTTTTTTTAATTGTATACTTGTACCAGATATTTTTTATCTTATTTTAGACATAAATTGTGACTAAATCTTCCTCTTTGGAAATTTTTGTATCAGAAAAAATTCACAATGTATAACAGTGTTGTAGGCTATGATTTGACATATGTAAAACTAAATACTGAATTTTAAAATGAAAATTTAAAATTTTTAACAATTATTTAAAAAGACAAAACTATATATTTTTTGTTTTTATGTGTAAAATCACAGCCTACAACATTGTTATACCCTGTGAATTTTTTAGGTTTGGTTTGTCAGTTGGTTTTAGCGGCGTGCATAAAACCGTAAAGTGCAAATCTTGACGTTTACGACTCACTATGCAAAAACTATAAGAGATACAAAAATTTCCTAAGAGGAAGATTTAGTCACAATAGTCCATTGAAAAGTTACATTTGGGGTTGCGTTTATAAAAGTTGTTCCTCAAAAAACGAACTACAAAAATGGTCTGATATCATTTTTTCGTTAAATGTTAAAAAAAAAAAAAAGTTACATCGAAAAATAAAAATTTTTTTCTCGAATTTCTGAACATTTTCGCTTTTAACTTTTTTATTTATAGTTCTACGACAAAAATAAATAGTTTAATAGATATATCGTAAAAACCATTTCAACCCCTATTTTCAATATGGCGGCCGTGGGACAAGGGTGGCGACCCCACAAACTTGTTTTTAGCTTTACACTGACCCCCCCCCCCTACACATCAAAAAAATAAAATTGCGTCCTCTAAAAAACGCAAGGTAAGGCCTAAAAAAATGTAACATTTCAATGGACTACAAGTTATGTCTAAAATAAGAAAAAAAAAATATCTGGTGCAAACATAAAAATAATAAAAGAAGTTGAAAACTGAGGTGAACCGCCCCCTTAAGCCCTACCAACCTAACTACCAAACATTCATTTCACTGGTTGCAAAATCCACCTAAATATTTCTTATTTAATACTCTTGGAGAAACAAATCGTGTAGGACTAATAGTGTTTTAATAGCTGTATCGTGGTTAATCGGTCATTAAGAGTCCCTGATTTTCGCAAAAAAGATTTCTGCATCGACTTGTGTCTACGTAGATATCTGCAGTATTCTTCGTTGTTATTGGCGGCGTGATTTGCGGGAAAAGTTTCACGTTGGACTGAAGGTTACTGCGATGCCACATATGTGATTTTCAGTATAACGTTTAGTCACGTAGACTATTCACTGGCCGCGACGCAGAGCTGCGGATGTGCATCTAAGGCTCTCAAACAAACTGATGCAGAAATATTTTCTCCAGAAATAGTTGTCCCTATCGATCACATTTGAAATGAGTTGTTTTTTGTTTAGTTAGTTTCTTGGACGAAATACGTATAGTTTAAAAGGAAGCACCTACTGGCATGCTGTCAGTTTAAGTTGACAGCGACGTAGGAAAAGTAGATTGGTTTTAATCTCAGAGTTAATTTAAACGTATGAAGTTTAATTTTGCGGTCACTGAAATTATTATTAACTTACTATTTTTCGTTTAGTGTTTAAGCCTACAGAAATGTTTTCATAATGTTTTGTGTTGGTAGCACTGTCATCGTTATACTTATTTATTATTATGTTCATAAATTCTACTTCGAGTCCTCTGTTGTAGTGTCAGTTTATATTTAGTGCAGAGATACAAAGCGAGTTTAATTATAGGCGCTAATCAGGTTTTCAAAAAGTACGCTATTAAACGCAGACAACCTGTATACCTATTAGTGCACGCTAGTTATTTATGGAATACTTCCAGTTGAGTAAACATCTTGAAGTCACTGGTCAGAGTATTTTATTACTCAAAATTAGAAATATATTAAAATTTTACTTTCTTCCGCCTCTTGGCAAGCTGGCGAATGACAAGGAGACAATTCGAAACTTCTACAAACACGATTCTTATTTTTAAACGCACGTAAAAAAACTTTTATCACATTTCACGTAAAGTACTAACGTAGACTATTATTTTACTAGTACTTTTAAGAACAGCACCGGAGTGTTTATCGGAATGCATTTCCACGCGTGGTTCTCAGACTTTATTACTGTGCCCCCCCCCTTTTTTTTTTTTTTTTTTACAATTACAAACAATCTAGTCTCCCCTCCTCCCCCTTTTTTACAACGTTAATCTGTCAAATAAAATTCATGGTAACTATTACTTTTTACTCGTGTTATGATTCTGTAGAAACTACTTAGAGAGACAATGATTTATCACTGGAAAATTTGACTGTTCGCTGGTTTTCAACGTAAGTTCAGCTTAACAAAATATTACTGGACTTCGCTTATACCTGGAGCTGAGCCACTAAGAATCCCACTATTGTAATACTTGATGCCTGTTATTGGTCTGCAGATAACTACGTTGTGTTCAAACGTATATCCTGTATATCACCCAATCATATACGTTGCAAGAAGCTGGGTATGTTAGCACAAAAACTTTTCGCGATACACCATCGTTAGAGGTGATGGTTTATCGCGGGAAAACGTAACTGTTTACTGGATTAAAAAAAAAAAAAAAAACGTTCAGCTTATCAGAAGATTACTGGCTTTAGTTTGTGTTGGGAACTGTTACCCTACTTGACTGAGCCAATGAGAACTCCGATATTGTAATACTTGATGCCTGTTATTGGTCTGCAGACAGCTACGTTGTGTTAGAAGTATGTCTCACAATCATACATGTTGCAAGAAACTATAGCGTTTTTTCAAGGATATGTTGGCACACATCATTTTCGCGATATACCGTCATCTCTAACCATTGTCTTTGGATTGCAAATTGTTTTTAATACATTAAAAATTATAATAGCAGAGTATATGCGTTTCTGTTTTGTGTGATACTGGAAAAAGTTTTTTTTTTCCTCCTGGGCAACAAGATACGCCCCGTCCTCACCACACTTTTTTGAACGCATGTAGTTGCGTGTAGACCCACATAAAGATTTATCTGCGTTAATATTATTAGAAAATAACTGTCATTTAAGTAAAAAGAATCTGTACGAAGTGTAAATGTAGTTTTTCGTAAGTTTAGTTAACCATTGATTCATTTAATTGCGTATAGCCTTCAGCAATAACAATCGTGAACCAACTGTTTTTCTCGTGTGTGAAATTTGTGTGCTTTATTGTTATAGATCTGTAAGTTACGCGTTATTTTCTGATCACTCACTAGACTGGAAGATAATGCTCGCTCGCCCGACATGTTCTGTAAGCATGGAACGTCGTGGCTTGCAGTGGAGAACGTTTTTAACCAACAGCTAACACTTCCGCTGTAGAGTGGCCAATCGCAGGTAAACAAATCAGTAAGATACGTAAATAACATTTCGCAAGGGCCTGTGGTCATCAAATACGTTATAAAAGAACTAGACTGTTACGCTGCTCTTTTGTTATACGACCTTGAACGCTGACATATTGCAGGCGAAGATAGGGAATTGTGTACTTGTAGCAGGGATTGGGGGGGGGGGTAACGATTTTTTTTTTCGACAAATAAAATTTTGGTGTAGGGCATCGCATGTTACGAGCTGTAATATGGCGCCGTTCAATTTGGTAAAAACCAGAGATAGACCGTCAGCGTTGGTCTCGCACCCCTTGGTGGTCATTGACATCGCAGATTGTGTTCAAGAATATACAGGTCAATTAAGTCTAGTTTGTTTACCAAATAATAACGCGAATGTTGTGTGTGCCTATTGTTGATGAATAAGTACCTGCAAAATTCGCATTGTTACTTGGTGCCACTAGAATCCACTGACATGTTCATACCAGGTCACAACCCTGTGATTACATTGGTCACAAGTCTTTACATGATGTCATTAACGTTTGTGACCACTTTACAGGATGTTGGTGACCATATCTTGGACCTTCTAAGAGTGCGTCGTAAATAAACAAACGCTAAAAAAATACCTGAAATCTACAGGGTTTTGAAAGTCAATATACATAAATCCTAGATAATGATATTAGCCAACTAATGAGCAATACATTTACCAACAATCATGTATTTGTTTCGCGTGATATCTTGCGCCGCAATTAAATGTACGATATTTCGGCATCAGAGATTGTTCTTCAGAAATACGTTAGTCGAGAAACATTTTTGCTCAGAAAGTTGGCGAAAAGCATGATCTAAGATTGCCGTTTTTTTTTGTAACTGGCTTCAAGTGAGTGACAGATTTAGGTCAGAGTTTGACATCGATGTCTTTAGCGATGATGAGGGGTGACATGATGTATGAAGAGGCGCCGGAATGAAAGAGATGGAGGAACGGAAAATCCCCGAGAAAACCCGCCGACCAACGGCATCGTCCGTCACGATCTCTTCGGGAATCGAACCCGGATCGCCTTTGTGGGTGGCGAATTCAGCCACCGCGGCCCCCAACATGCTTCGATGAACCTACAATCGTAAACTGATACTTTTAGCGCTGAATTATGCGGTATGCCCTCTTAAATATTGGCCAGGATCATTCTCCGTGGAAGGCCACAGCAGTTTGCAGTCTAGTCTGCTGGCAGAAAATAACGCGAATTTCGCTTGTCCATAATAATAATCGTAATGGTCTGCTGATGTCCACTTTTATTTTTGCAGTGAGTGCCAGCCAATAAGAAGCGCCCTACGACACGCTGTGCCACGTCAGCGCCGATCATAGCATCTCATAAGAGTCGAGGTAAGCGCATTTTTATATCTCACGGGATTTCGCATGACTCGACAGGGTTGCCTTGCAGCGACCAGTGGAACATGCTTCGAAATCTCGCGCCTCGAGCATATATGCTTAAAGGTGTTCTAGTGGGAAAAAATTACACTTTTATATTTGTATTAAATATTGTTAGTTTTACAGTCGTTACCTGAGAGTACATTATCCTCTTACAAAAAAAAAAAAATTAGAGTAGTCGGTATTTCCATAACGGCATTTCAACTGCTTGAGGTATATAAAAACCCACTCCAAAAATCTTTTGTACGTAAAAAAATTCTAGAATTTACTAATTTTTTATTTAAACTTAGCACTTTTTTTTAGTACAAAAATATTTTATAATGGATTAATATATGCTTCATACTGTACACTCTGCCATGTAGTTTTGCTGTATTTTTTTTTTTTAATTTCATTATGTGTATTGGCTTTCAAGTTTTTATGAAGAAAAAATATGCAAATTCTGACTTTGAAATGCTATTGTACGAAAACGGTATGACCTAAATTTTTTTCGCAAGTTGAAAATGTACTCTCAAGCAGTGTTTACAAAATGAATACTGTTTCATGCAAATATAAAATTATGAATTTCCCCCACTTGAACGCCCTTATCAGGATTTACAATGATCCGTTGCGCTCGTCCGTCCGTCGTCAGTCCGTCGATCGCATGGCTTCCAGCCAATCAGGAGTCTGGAATAATTCTGTCCGTCCGTGCGTTGAAAGCTTGCCAAGCTATAACTTTTTACGGACGGATGGGTGACATCATAGCCTTTTAAAGATGGCGAAAATATTGTAACTGTTTTATTTAAATAAGAAGGCTGTGGCATTTATTTTATTTTATTATTTTGTTAGATGGTGCTGTAAATTCATTTTAAAATACGATAGAGATAATTTTAGCATTGGCGAAAAATTAAAGCACGAACAGAAATTATTTTTTACGTAATGCTTACTCACATTAATACATACGTAATTTAATTACTAAACATTTACGCTCGTAAAATTTCTTCGTGGTGAAGAACAGCGGTTTAAATTAATAGCAACTACAGGCCGATTAAAAATCTGTAAAAATAAAATAATATGTTTAAGGGAATTTCTTATAGCCCACAGAAAGTTTCTGATTGCACATCCATAGCATTGTAAATTAAAGCAAGTTAATAACAATGGACGGGTGACGTGTTATTGTAAATCGCTATTGTTTCTGGCGGACGGAACGGACCTAAAATTGGCGTACGGACGGATGACAGGCGGGTGTGACAGACTGTTGTAAATCCTGCCTTAGTCCTTTCATATTTTTACGTCTTTAAATTTGATAATATCACGTGAATATTTTCCCCTTTCAGAAATTTTGTTTTGGTTTACGATTTCGAAAATTATAGTACTCGTGATCTTAAAAAAATTATAATACAATTGACAATGTACTCAATACCGCGTCAGTTTCAATATATCCGTAAATATACAATAGAATATTTCTCGTTTAGTATTCCATGTAATCTGAGTTGCGTCGGTGATACAAAAGAGGTCGTGTGTTGGTGGCGGGTAGTGGTATAGCTTTGTTTTATTCAAAAGCTTGATTTCTCTTTTTTGTTTATTGTATACGTATAGTCACGTACGTGTAACTCCATTTTGTGGATTTTTCTCTGCCTTCTCTGTGGTTTTAATAACGTAATTTCATTTGTTTGTTACTTTTCGTTCGCTCAATTCCCCCCCCCCCTTTTTTTTTTTCACAATGCTCATGACGAATTTGTGTCAGCTCTTGTGTAGTAGGCAGCAGGGAGTGATGGGATTTGTTTGTTTGTGAAGTTTCGTCTTAACTTTGTTCAAAATTGATTACTGTGTATATGCGACGGATACATACGTGCAAATTTCGCGTTGTCATTTGACGACAGTGTATAATTCTTTGGCCTATACTCAAACAGACTCCATGGCCGCAGACTAAATAAAAACACATATGGACCCCTGGTTTTCGCAAAAAAATTTTTTGGCTCACTTAGTTTACGGTGCTTTACGTGCACATCTGCAGTTCTGCTTCGTGGTCAGTGATTGAATATTTTAACTGTCGCGAGCCTTGGGAATCTCCCGGCTAACCACAGACGTGTGTTGTTGCAGGAACGTTATAGCAGTTGGCTCAGTCATATGACAGCCATAGACACGCTGTCAATAACTATGAATCAGAACTGCAGATGTGCACGTACGGCGCTGAAACAAATTGGGGCAAAATTCTTTTCGCGTAAAACACGGTCACTAATAATACAGACGTGAAATGACGTGGTGGCTCGTTTGATACGGGCGAACTGCGCTGCTTATTGGCTGCCCGAAGCTGTTGATTCCAGCCCCGTGTCTGTTGGGCTCCTGCACCTTACGGCAGGTTTCCTGTTGGCCTGGATGCTGGCTAGCAGGGCAGCCACCTTACGCTGATTGGTGGTAGGCGTCTCCGCAGACATTTTGCTGGCATGTGTGACTGAGTTCTCTGTCCTACCGGCTGATTCACTTCTGTATTCCTAAATATTCTGTGGCATGTCGTTATTGCCTTCTGGCCTTCGTATCTTTATGTGTACGCATTATATAGGTTATTAGCATTTTAAAGTTGACCATATACAATTGACTGATAAAGTCGTTTCGGCGCGCCGCTCGAACATTGCTGAAATTAGAAGTCAGAATATCATACAGTAGCTTGGAGTCCAGGCTGTTGTAAGATAATATCGCGAAATTTGCAAATCTGAAGCGATAAACGAATATTAGTCGGGTTGAAAATTGAAAACAATAAAATGGTAATATATCCGTACAGGCCATAATGTGGATTGTTAGGACCTTGCGTATTCGTGCTGTTTGGGAGAGGAGGGGGGGGGTAGATAACGATAAGGTCTCGCTCTTTAGTTTTTCAGTGGTTTCGAAAATATTTTTTTAAACGCAAACTGATACATAGACTATATCAAAAATCCAGTCTTACGGTTTTAACACTTATATATCATCGTTTGTATCAGAATTTTTTTGTTGCAATACACTGAACTGATTTTTAGATTTTTACCCTTGAAATATCACATATTTTGTTGTCAATATAAGCCGAAATGAACCAAAATAATTTTTTTGTTAGCATATGGTACATTATTTTGAAAAACGCTCTGACCAAATTGTGTATCGTATGACTGATACACAGTCTCAAATTTTTTCAAAGTATTTGGTTAACAAAATATTCGAGTTATTTGCTATTGTTTGAAGTAAATGAAAGATCAAGGCCGTAAGTCGCACATTAAGGCTCCGCATCAATCTCGTTATTGGCTTGTTTTGTTTTTCCTCGTTACGAAATTTCGAAAATAAAAATGTGAAATGTGCCATCATAGCGTGAATTCTATTTATTCTGCGGTACGGCACTACTAACACAGTAATTTTAACTAATATTTAGGCCTCAATGAGTTCAGCATTTTAAAAATATATTCTTTATTTGCTCTACTGATTGTGGTCTAAATATACGTTAAAAGTTCACCAGCGGTGCTTGTATTGTAGCGCAAAGTAAATAAAATTAATGATATAATAGCAAATTTCATATATTGGTTTTCAGAATTAAAAATAAAACCGAAAAGTAAAATTATTCAGTATGGCGACTAATGCGGTACCTTAAGAGGAGTCTGTACCGGTTTCAAATTTCCACGTTTGACACATTGTAACAACGGAGCTATAAGAGCCAGAATACCAAGCTCGACGAAAAACATATCGCCTCTATTTAAAACAGGCCAAACTTGTGTGCAAAGTTTTTTTTTTTGTATTTTTTTTGCGACTTTAAGCAGTGACCTTAAATTGTTATTTTTAGATAGTATGAATTAAAGACCAACGCATGCATCTCGTTTTTTACTTTACAAATTTAGGAGTTAACAGCGGTCTAAAAAAGTAGTTTTCCAGCTGTCTTGACAGGCCCGAAAAATCATGTTTCTGACAAGCGAGGTGAATTTTTATTGTTTTAGAATCGTAGTTTCAAGTGTGTATTATTTTCGTAAATGAACATAATATGAATAACTGAAGCGGTCTCACGTGACCGCTTGACACGCTGCAACGGCGTTCATATGTCAGGTACGTAGTCTCATAAGACCATGCGCGCGAGACGAGCTGTAGCGTGATACGAAAAGTGTTCTTAAATGAGTAACTATTAGAAGTTTTTCCAATGCGTTTATCTATTTAATTTTAAATTGCAGCATACTTATTGAAATAATGATTTTCGGCCCTTGAAAACTTGCTTTTTTTTATTCAACTGTTGTGGTTTACAATATACAACCCGTATTCGTACGACACAAAACTAGAAGCCTTCACTAGCGCTTTAGGCGGCCGCCTACCCAACGCTTCAAATGCGTTGCAGCGTGTTCGTAAGCAGGTTTTTTCTACGAAAATATTCCACGATTGCCCATTGTGCCAACGTACGAAAAGAAAATAAACTTCAGACAAGGTTGGAACCTCATTGTTGAGACGCCACGCTCATTAAAAACACTGTTTCTAAGCCCTCCAGCATGGCTAAGAATGGCCTTTTCAGACTTCCGTACTTCAAAATGTACTAACCGGATGTATGTGGAACTCAGATTGCGACCTGCACTGGATTTAGTTGCAAACTTTCCACCAATAAAATTATATGGTCACCACTTAAAGTCCCATAGGAAAAACCGTTCGGAGGGAAGCTTGCAAGCTAGTTCAGAGCTTGGCTAGTTGAGGCGACGCGACATTTGATGCGCGCTTCAAGGTCGACCTTACTGCTTCATCGCTTTTGAGCCTCTCACGCACGGGTAGGCGGCGCCCCTACTAACTGCCAACCATCCACAAACAAAATTGTAGTGTCACTTTTATTCGAGTTCTGTAGACACTGACCAATCGCAGAAGTAACTATTATGTACGGGAGTTTGAAATATAAATTTTCTTGTAATGAATTCGCGAAATTTCTGGACCTTTAATCATAGACAGATTTTCCTACAACTGTGACATTACCCCCCTTTTTTTCCCAATCACGGTGATTCGTGATTTATTTCCGTAGTAGTATCTCCGTTTTTTTTTTGCGTGCGGTAAACGTAGGAGTAGTTTTCGTTGTCCGGCTGGTTATTTCGAAGTACTTCCGTTTTCTCAGCTCTTTCATTCCGTCTTCACCGGTGCTCAATAACTCGCTGCCACGATCCCTCATCTTTAGTGCTTTTACGATTAATATATTTTAAAACCTAAGCATATTGTGCCCCTACACAATGAACATTAACTTAACACATACAAAGTTATTGTGACGAGAATATCGTACACATAAACAAAAGCTCTGAGGGCTTGTTACAATGGTTATCAATTTAGTATTAATGGGTAGAAATTTGACTATTATTGTTCAGAATAAATTTGTGTTAGTAAAGTTCGCGACATGAAGAAAAATAAATAAAACATGGTGTTTACATTTTTTAATATTTTTATTGCGCTTTAAAGTGCATATAAAGAATATGCATACAGCATTATTTTCGTTTCTGCTGAGGCAGTTTTGTCTGTAAAAAAAAATAAAACACTTTCTTCGTAATGAAATATATGACAGTCGTTTTTTCTGTACAACCAAGTGCCACACAACCTTTTATTCCCTGCTAATTTAACCTTTCGAGAGAAAACGTAGTACCGCTTTCAGGGCTTCTGATTGGCCAAGCCTTTTACACAGTATTAATATTAAACAAAAGTTGAACCTAATCCAACTTCTCTTAATATTAAAACTTTCCTGGTGTGTATGCTCATCTCTATGTACGATTGTAGCTAGTACATTGTAATTCAGCCTTAAAAAGAGACTAGCTATAACAATGTCTCCTGGCTGTCGTTTTACAGTCTTAGTATTATTTTTCCTCGACAAGCATCTAAATGTCTTCATTTACTTTGTTAATTATTGAATATTTATTTAATAAAATAATGTGCTTAAGCCACTGTGATTTTGTCTGAAAAAAAAAGTGTTACGATATAGTTTCTATCATAACTTTAAACCGCGTTTACGATATCTGGTCTCTATTAGGCTTAAAAAGATGATAATCGAAGAACATCAGAAATTGCGTTATCATTGCCTTACAGACGGAATAATTCTCCCCATTCCACTCATACAGCCTATAACATATTAACTGCAATTAATTTAACAGGTCTGTATAGAAAAAAAATGCAGATAGTGTTCATGTAAAAAAAAAGGATACTTCATAAAATTTGCATGTCTGCAGTCCTATTTATTGTACGGCATCGTGTTAGACATTTCGTTTAATTTTTTTAAAATTATTATGTAACCTTATCCATAAACTTACGGCGTATTTAAATTAAATGTTCCAACATAGATTAACTTCTTTATTAGTTTACGCGCTTATACTTGCAGTTGAATAGAAGTTGACTTGAATTATTTTTGGTAGTGATCTAGGACACAGGAACTCTGGCTCAGTCTACCCAGCCGGCG
Source organism: Medauroidea extradentata (assembly GCA_003012365.1). Lineage (NCBI taxonomy): Eukaryota > Metazoa > Arthropoda > Insecta > Phasmatodea > Phasmatidae > Medauroidea > Medauroidea extradentata. The sequence goes on along the minus strand of PNEQ01008817.1, from coordinate 738 downwards.
AGATTGAAGGGGCGTGGTTTTTGTCTCCCTGGTCGAACGTCGGTCGGTTCCGTCAGAGTGACGTGGGCCCTTCTTCTCGCCCTATTCACGGAACTACTTAAAAGAGCTCCGGCGAGACAGGTCGATGGATCGATCTCTCGCACATTCACTTGACTCTCAGATCACGCCGGCGCGGGAGGACCAATGGCAGGAAGGGTTGGTGTGGGTATATCGAGCTCCGTGGGTTTATAGTTGGTAACATAACAGTAAGCATAGAACATAGATCGCACGCTCAAGAACTGATCTCCATGTATTCGAACTTATTTATTCACAGCTGCTCGAAGTTAGTCGTATGCATAGACACGCTGATATAAGAAATGGCAAAATTCCTTGTGCTGATGCATAGGACAGCAACCAATTAGAGCAATGGAGTTACTGAATGTCCGCAACGCTGCTTCAACTTTCAAAACGAGAATAATAAATTTTAATGTTAAAAACTATGTTTCTAAACTGTAGATAGTGTTTTACACTGTGCAGTTTACAGAGGTGTTGTTTCTGCATGTACAGTGTAATGGAATCACAGATATTTATTTATTTATTTATTTCTATTGTTTATTTAATTATGATTATTTCTTGTATTTTAATTTAATTATTTTAGTTGATGAACATTTCTAATTTGATGACAGTTGATGTTAAAATTTAGTTTAAAGTAATATTTAAGTGTCATAATTTTTATGTTTTGATTCAATTCTCTATGTA
>PNEQ01008816.1:0-21418 GCA_003012365.1 Medauroidea extradentata | reverse complement strand
TTGTTTTGTCTATATTTACTGTCAATTTATTTGCACTAAACCATTCATCAATATCTTTCAGAGCTTGAGAAGCTATTTCAACCAGCCGAGATTGAGATTTATCTTTCAAAAGAATGCTAGTGTCGTCAGCAAAAAGAATAGCAACTGCGTTTGTTTGTAAAACATTTGGAAGATCATTTATATAAATGAGAAACAGGAGTGGACTCAAGATAGATCCCTGGGGGACACCATGAAGTATTTTACCAGACAATGAAGTTACATTATTACCTGACATTTTAACTTTCATTATGACTCTTTGTTTTCTATCAGTAAGGTATGAGACTAGTAAGTTTCTGAAATTATTTCTTATACCATAATGTTCAAGTTTAAGTAATAAAATTTGATGGTTTACACAATCAAAAGCCTTTGCCAAATCGTAAAAAACACTGATCACATGTTCATGCTTGTCCAGAGCTTCCAAAATTTCTGAGGTTAGTTTAAGAGTGGCATTGTCCGTAGACAGGTTTTTCCAAAACCCAAACTGAGAGGGAGATAGGATCTTATATTGCGTGATATGTTTTAAAAGACAGTTGTATATGGCTTTTTCGAATATTTTTGAGTAAGTGCATAAGAGAGAGATTGGTCTATAGTTTTCTTTTTTCGTTTTTTCTCCCTTTTTTTGTATTGGAATGACTGAAGCAAACTTAAGTCTTTCTGGAAAGATTCCATGTTTAATAGAATTATTACAAATTGCACTTAAAGGCCATATAAGTTCGGCAGCACAATACTTAACAATTTTACTGTTTATTTCGTCAAATCCATGTGATGCTTTAGATTTCAGGTTATTAATTATTGTTTTTATATCAAGAAGGTTTATAAAGTAAGGTTCTAAATCAGGAAATTTATTTGGAAACACCTTTCTAGTAAACTCAATGGGATCAGTAACAGGGGTAGTACAATGTTTAGGTTTTTCTATTAAGTCGCTGGCTACCTGTAGGAAATATTCATTGAATACGTTTGCAATGCACAGTTTATCATTAATAATATGATTATTAATTTTAAGTTCCATTGGAGAATCTAAGCTTTTGTTTTGTGAGATTTCAGATTTTATTATATCCCATACTGTTTTAACTTTATTTGAAGATTTGCTAATGAGGGAGATAAAAAAATTACTCTTAGCATTAGATATAACTTTATGAAGGATTTTACAGTACCTCCTATAGCAAACTTTAGCTTCAGGAAGTGATGAGTATCTAGATCTTAAAAATAGTTTTCTTTTAGTTTTACATGATATGGCAATACCTTTTGTTATCCAACCACTTTGGTTAACTTGCATTTTAGGTACATTCAACAATTTAGTAGGGCAACAAGCATCAAAATTTAATAATACAGTTTGTAGAAAAACATTATATTGTTTATTTGGATTAGATTCGAGTGTTAGAAGGTTCCAGTTTACCTTTTGCAAAGAAGTTTTAAGTTCTTTTACAGTATATGCATTAATGTTCCTAATTTTAGATTTTATCATCTTGCTCACATTGTTGAAATTGTAATTTATGCTTATTACTTGAGCATCATGGTCAGACAGACCATTTATAATGGGTACTACAGTATAAATATTAGAATTGGTTTTATTAATGAATATATGATCAATGGCTGTAGCTGTTGCATGTGTTACTCTAGTGGGAAAATCTACAACTTGCATCATGCCATATGAATTTAGTAAGAAATCCAATTGATTTCTATGTGCATTATTTACAAGATAATCGACATTAAAATCGCCACACAATATAACATTTGTGTTTACTGAGAACAAGATTGACAGCATTTCATCAAGTCGTGATATAAATGATTTGAAATTACCACTGGGTGATCTATACACAGTCAATATCAATGAGTCTTTATCATTAGAAACAAAGACAATTATTAAGAAAAACTAAAATAACGCGATCAAAATGGTAACACTGGTTAAAAACATAAAACGAAAAGTAATGTGTTGCATGTTACTGACCGTAATTTTTTTTTCACATTTGTCGACCGTGTTAGGATTTCGTTGTTGTTGATGAAAAGAAATATGGATGAAAATGTGGACCGTAGAAACAAACGGCAATTTATAATTACCCGCAACTAATTCTTTACTATTAACGTATACAGCAAAAAGAAAACAACTTTATATACTCCACAAACAGCCTACTCAATCCAATTTATTAGTAGGAAGTGTGCTGGTGTACTAATTGATCAAAGTTTGACGCGGCGATGCTTGTAAGTAAAGATTGAAAAAAGTTTAACCTTTTTTTTTTAAATATTAACAAACATCATGCATCGCTCAAAAGTTATTAATCTTCCTTTTCTTCTTACGTTATATTGTAAATATATTCGTAATAATAGCAGTAGGATTAATCATACAGCCGAAGTATTTTAGCCCGAAAAAGCCAGCATTTCCAAAGATCCGAAATACATCGGATCCATATTTAAACATCGAATCCGGGTTCCCGTATTAACGAATTCGATCCGTACCCGAAAATTTCGGGTACCCGCACACCCCTAGAAATCTGTAACCTGACTTTCGTTTTAATAAACCATTACAAAATGTAACTTTTTAATTTCAATAAAATACTACATCTGTTTATCGATGTTCTAACAATAAAAACATTTATTAGTCTTCTTGTCTAGCCTTACATATTTTTCATACCAAAGAATTTAAAAAAACAAAATAAATAAATATGTTCTAATATAAAAACGTTGCTTTCAAACTTACTCTGCACTTCTGTCAAGTAGAAAACTGATTTTATGAACTCGGATTTAACAAAACATCAATTTAATGATGAGATTTTTGGGAACCGTGATCTAGGGTTCTATATTTTTAATACTCTGAATTTAAGAAACATCAATTTAGCAACAAGAATTTTGGGAACCACAACATGTCGCAAAATCGAGATTCTGAGCCGGTCTTACACTAAGAGACCCAAGATGCTGAAGGCCAGTCGCACATTAACTTCTTTCAATACGTATACTAAATGTTTCCCAAACTTGTGGGGCAAATCCCCTTCTAACAAGTAACCATACATGCTTATAGCGAGTTACTAAAAGGTTCACTCCCGAGCAAAGAAAACAAACTAATGAAGTGAGAAATTTGCATTTAATTCCCACTTTACACAAAATACAAGAAACACCATTCGATCGCCAATTTGGCTCATTGCACTAATTAAACAAAACTCTTTATAATCATTTCAAGGCTGTGTCGAATCGTTCTCACCACTCACAATCCTTACCACGATCTTGCACCTTGATCTATCAATTACTTTTCTTCAACTTCATTCACACCATTCACGCCCCTCTTTAGCTCGACAGATTTGTGAATAATTAGCGAAAGTTACTGACGCCGTCTTTATTTGAACCTCCCCCGACGTCTTGTATTATGCACACCCACTTGACGACCCAACTTGACCGACGGCCGTCCGCTACCGGTTTCAGAGTCCTTTACCAGGCAATTAAACTCCCCCAAAGTACCTCCTCAGTATCAAATTGCAGAATATCCGCATCACTGGTCATCAGGCCACATCATTATGAGGGACGGGAAGACTCACCATAACTCTGCCAACCGCAGTACCAGCTATTCTCAAAACGAGTCACTGCTAGACGATCCTTACACTCTGGATGCTCTCATTCACTCGGTCGCAACCCGCGACCGTCCTGCTAGCTGCCTACCGCCTTGTAGCTCCTTCCAGGCCCCTCGGTTCACCATCAAACATTCTCAGGCTTCTAGTACCTCTCACGTTTACTCTACCTAAAACTGAACTAGAGTGAGCGCCTTCCGCTCGCGTCGCGAGTCATCAGCCCGCTCTCCCAGCGCCCCTACCCTCGGCAGACGGAACTAGGTCTCCCCCCACTCCCCCAGGCCCTCCCCTCCATGGCCAGTGGAGAAGCAGGACCGGTGGGGAAGGGAAAAACACAGTGCCGTCAACCGGGGCGACCCTTCCCTCAAAGCAATTTACCAGCCAAACAAAATCCGCAGGAATGAAGGAATCCAACTCAACCCTGACTAAACCCTAATGGCAGAACCCTAATAAAAACATCACTAAAATACTAACAGGTCACTAAAACTCGCCCCAAGACCCAAAGGGTCCGCTCAATTCCATCATAGTTACATACACGTAAACTTATTAAAGGTTTAGGAATGTTGTCTACTCACCCCACCATCAGCCAGGCCATCCTCGTCCTCCTCAGAGTCGACGATGGGCACATCATCCTCCTGGTCTCGCTGAGAGGATGTCGGCACCTGGTACTCCACCTCCAGGCTGCCCTCAGCCGATGTCACAGTCTCTTGTTGCGAGCCGCCTTCCACTGTGCGTGTGCGCTTCATCTGATACAAAATACCAACATCTTAACATACTTCAACCCTTGCCATGTGTCTTAAAAAGTATATGGTAGATAAAAAAATGCTAAAAATATCTTAAATGCATACGTTTTTGAAAATCAATATGGAATAACTACCGAACAGCAATCCTAGACGACCATATTAGCCAACTTTATGAGCAAACATCTACCCAGAATGATACACTTCTTAAGCATAATCTGTTGCGCTGCAATTGAACAAACGAGATTTCAATGGCAGTGATTGTTCTTCAGAAGTACATAAATCGAGAAAAATATGTGCTAGTAAGTTGTCAAAACATATTGTCTAGGTTGCTGAATTTCAAATTTTTGCAAATTGACTTTAAGAAACCTACAATTATAACATAGTATGTTTTTGCTGTTAAAATTAGAGTGGAACCTCTGCCCATCACTTCTAAAGAAAATGACAAATTTTTTCAATACATGCACACATTCAATGATACAGACTTGAAATGAAAACAAATAAAAAATGGGACCAAAGAAGGTGATCTTCGCTTGCGGTCTTTAATTCTGTCAGGATTCAATCAACACAGGTACCATTGTACTATATGTACGAATGTATTCATTCGCAAGCACGTGCACACACATATGCACACACAAACACACATGTGCACACACACACAGGTGGATGTACGCATGTACACACACACAGGTGCACATACACATGCACACACATACACACACATGTGCACGAACACACACACACAAACACAGTAACTTTAGATATTTTGTTAGGCTTGCATCACACTTCTGTTTTTATTATACTGCCATAAAAATATAGGGTTATAACTTATAAGTCAAATTGAGAGGAGTCGTCAATTTGAAGAGTGCATGCCAACTAAGCTTACACAGAGGCAACTGGCGAAAGAAACAGAAGAGCCCGAAGAAATATTGCAAGCTCATGGCCAAGTTACTCAAGTTTTGCACACATTATATATTTATTTATTTGGTCGTGTAACATGCCCTTGAACAGCACAAGACCTTGGGGAAAGTACCTGGAAAAGGTGTTATGATACAGCTAGGGTCTGTTAAGGAACCATCCCAGCATTAGCCTGGAGTGATTTTGTAACCCTGGACAACCAAAATCAGGAGAATCGAAGCCGAGAATCCAACCTGGGTCCTCCTGAATGTGAAGCGAGTGTTTTACCACTGCTTCACCAGGCTTAGAAATGAATCTATACAATACTTAACCTGGATCATCTTCGTGGCAAAGGCCATAACACAACACCAAGTCCACTAAAAACTGTGAAGCAAGTGTATGAACTGAAACCTCTTAAGTTCAAAGTTAATTTTAATACAGAATAATCTTTTTCACTTAGAAAAATATGCAACTTATTCTTTTACTGTCAATACTTTCACATTTTGTAAGTAAAGTCATCAGTTTGCCAGAACAACCAAAATAACCTCTGAGCGACCGTATCCACGCTCACAGTTGTGTAGAAGAGCAAAACAGTATACCCTTTCTTACTCCTACCCACAACTCCCATGAATGCCACCGCAAAGGTGTTGAGTTTTGTTTGCCACGAAACGATCGCCGATCACTTGAGATACAAATTAACTACCCATGTTGCTTTCGTCAACCACGAATGTTAGTTCTTACCACGAAAAATTGTTGATTCGCAGTGAGATTTTCATTTTATTTAGTACATATTTTTATATCTGACTGCTTAAACCTAGCTGTGTAAAAAGCACAAGAATTTCCAGCCATCATTATCACAAGTTTTAGCCTGCATATTGAGTAAACACTGATGTGAAACACTTTGAACCGGAACATGGATAAGGGCAAACAAAAAAAAAATAGCATTTCAGCAATGATGGTTGGAAAGAGAATAGAAAAAAATTATAACTATGAAAGAGTGGGTGGTGAGAAAAACTTCCCCCTCCTTTCACAAAGCAATTGTCACCAGACTGTACATGAAGACAATCACTTTCCTTACTTTAATCTTGCATCTTTGTTTCCAATTTTTCGTTACAGCCGACACCCTAATTTTTATGCTTTACTTCGGATTAAAAGGGTGTGCTATACACAATTAAATATGGTACTATGAAATAATAATAATAATAATATAAAAAAAGGTGGTGATAGACCAAATGCAGAGATGCGTTACCATAGGGCCAAGCTTGTCAGTCTCCCTACTAGAGGATCCTTCGCTCTCAGTGTCTCTTGGCCTCTTGACTCCAGCCTGCGAGGTGGTGACGGTGTTGTTACTGCTCGCCTGCTGGGGGCTGGCTGTGACAATAGACGACTGCTCTGAACACTGGGAAGAGATGGTCTGCTCCACTCGGGGCAAGACTAGTGCCACTGCCTGCTGCTGCTGTACCTGCGGTGGCTGCTGCATCTCCTCCACAGACTCTGCCTCCATGTCCTGCAACAGTTACTCCTCAGTCGACATCTTCTAACACGGCAGGGCTGCCGCAAGTAATTCAATTATTGAATAGGCAAATATGAAGCATGCCAAGTGAATCGGATACGAAAAAATTACTGGAAAAACACACTATGACGTTTTGACACAAAGAGATGTTTTAAGACACACACATTACTTTATCCCAATGAATAGTACCGTATTTGCCAGCATATAAGACTACTACTGTATATTTACATATTTTCGGCCTTCAAAAATTGCTATTCATCTTATATTAAGGTGCAAAAATTTTTGGTAACCTAAAAATCGTTTGAAAGTTAAGCTGTAAGCTGTGGAGTTGTATGATGTTTCAAGGAATCACGTTTTTCATCACAAATAAAAACAAGTGCCCGTTTTTTAAATAAAGTTTGCGTACAAAATTTTGATAAGCGTCATTCATAACAAAGGACTCTTTTACCTTGCAGGGAAGTGGTGATTGATGCAACTGGAGCACGTGCCTAGATCCTTTGTCTTGCCAGCCCACAACTCTCGAGCAGAGAAAATTAGGATCTAGACCCGCATGCTTAGATCCTTGTCTCGCAAGCACAAAAACTCTCAGGCGGAGAAAAAGAGGATCTAGGTACCGCGTGCCTAAATCATTTGTCTCGCCAGCACAAAACTCTCGGGCGGAGAAAACGAGGATAGCTAGCAGACAACAACAGCGGACAGGAATGTGATGACCTTGTATGCAGCTATTGTAGTCCGGCGTTGCCATGAAGTGCATGGCGTGCCTCAGTCCGGCGTTGCCAAGTCGCGCACAGCTGCCAGCAACTGATGTCGCCAGCCACGTGTGTCGCTGCCGCAGTGCATTTCCTTGACTCTTGGGCGCCCGGAGGGCAGTAGTAGCCAACGTTATTCGTTTATGTGTCTCCTATGATATTTATATAATGGTAATAAATGCATTAAAAATACTTAAACTACATTTTTAATGTGTTTGGCAAAGGAAAAAAAAAATATTTTGCTGTCTGGAATTTCAAAATTAATAATTTACTTTTTTTTCACGATTTTGTACCTTCAAAACCATGAGTCGTCTTGTATGCGGGGTCTTCCTACATGCCGGCAAATACAGTACTACTTTTTAGTTCATTATGCAAGTCAAAAATCTGCATTTCAAAGGGTGTGTTACCCTCAAAGACACAATATAACCTTTGTGATTCTGAATATCTATGAATCTAGAGACAAAGGATCAAAGAATCTATAAATTTTTCTATTCTGTAAACTTCTTCCTTTGCCGATTTGTCAGACTGTACACCAAACATTATAAATATATACCATTATTTGATGAAGTACTGTATTTCACCGCATAATTGTCGCATATTTTTTGCAGAATTTGATGCAAAAAATTGTACGTGCAACCATTATTGGAGAAAAATACCCATGGTGAATAATATTTTTCATCACTGAACCTATTTATATAAACATAAGGCTATATCTTTTACAGAAATAGTGATGCCTGAACTCTGGAATAAAGACAGGTTAGGTTGGTTTAAGTATGCAACATAATTTTGCACGTAATGAAAAAAAGCACACTTAGAAGAACATATCTTGTGATCAGCAGTATTTACTTACCTAACAAAAACTGCGAATAATTTTTTTTTTTTTGCAAAATAGTATTTTTGGTCATTAGAAAAAAGATCAATGCAGTAGATTTGTAAGTTCCGTTTAGCCTCATGTTTTCGTTTTTTGCTTCTGCAAGTCTTACTGCAAAAATATTTTTTTTTTTGTTTTGCAGACTAACATTTTTCAATATTTGTGAGGTAGAAAGTGATTTACAATAACAACCAAACAGTTTTAAATTTTCAGTAATGTTTGTTACCATTTAAGTTTTAACAAACTTTGTTTTCATTTAGCGACGTTATATGTATTACGTTAAGTTGATAAGAGTCCGTGAGCGAGACAGACACACAAGATTGCTGAGAAACTAGAAGTGCTATGAAGCACTTTTACTCCAGCAAAATATTCTGGTACAAAATACAATCAATTGTTGCGGCAATGATTTCGTTCTAGTGTTGTACTTCGTACTTCAACGTAGTTAACACGTCTGGTACAGAAATGTAAAGAAAACATTGTAGTGCACAAATAAGCGATGAAATTTTTCTTTGTCAGTTCATCTGTCTTAAAATAAAAATTTAAAGCTACTATTACGCAGTGGTGATGATTAAGTGACGAAATACTGTAATTTCCAGGTAAACACTTCTCTCGCCTACAAGTGGCCACAAAACACTAATTTATTTACAATAAATTAATAAAGTCAAACAAATAGAATTTAGAGTCAGTAGACTGGAGGGTGGAGAGTGTGGGGCAGCGCTGACCTGGGTGGACTCGGCGGAGGAGCTGGCGGAGGGAGCTACCAGCACCTGCTGCGTGGGCTGCACAGCTGCCTGGCGGATGGCCGGTCCCGCCGAACTGGTCGCTGGCATGAACTCTGTGTGTGACGAGGTGGGGGACGACGATGGCCCATCAGAGGGCCCGGTGGTGTGGACCAGCTGCTGGGGGGCTACCAGCACTGTACCCATGCTTTGGCTGCAACACAAGTGACATGCCAGCAACCATAGTCAAGATACAGTAAAACTGTCTAAATAAGAATCTCATTAAATCTATATTCTCACTCAGTCAAAGTTGTTAAAAGTCTGACACACACACTCCAAGTACCTGTTCATAGAAATGCAAGGATTCAAAACCATCTACAATAGAGCCACGATTTAACAAACATGGGAGTAATGAAAACAGAGACATAACAAAAGGATTTTTAGGAACTTTTAAAAAATAACCAAAACTGTAAAAATAACTAAGAAACTTTGATAAAATTGAAAATAAATTATAACGTAAGTCTTTTGAAATGGTATTATTTTCATTAACACAATTTTAAAATGTCAAGTTTTTCATCATTTGGAAATGCTAGTCTCTTAGTTCTGTTAGACATTTTAGTGCATGCCACGATAAATTAACTTGGAATAAACTGGAAATTATTTTGAGACTTTGCATTAATAGTACTCAAAATGCCACAAAAAATACAACCAAAACATTAACTTCGCATTACCTGAATTAGTAAACAAAGCAACAATAGATAAATAATATTGTGACTGCTAGTGTGCCTGCAGTAATCACGTGAACAAGGATAACTTCACACAAGTTGTGAACAGCCAGTGATGCTGTTACGTGTTCGAGAACAAACAGTGCAAGAAGAGATTACTCAAGCACTGTCATGTGAGTGAGAGTAACTACGCTGTCAACGAAATGGCGTCAAATGGTGAGTTCCAAATTGTAAAGATGTACACAAGTATGTGAGCGGTACAATTGAACACCATACCATTATTCTTGAAGTTTTTTGTAATTTTATACATTTCTCTGTGCTTGCTGCCCGCGTTCAGAAAGTAAACAAAAGTAAAGAAAAACCGAAAATAGCGGTAATAGAAATTATGAGCGTTGTAAACAACGGGAATGCTGTACAAAGAAACAAATAGAGATAAAACGAGACTGACAGTAATAGGTGTAATTAGCGAGAAAATGTAAAAAAAAAAAAAAAAAATGAAAAAATGGGGTTCTACTGTACAAAACAATTACAAAATCTGAGAGAACATTTAAGCTCTAGATAGGCAATGTTCAGTCGGCAACAAAACCTCACCTTGCAGACTGCTGACATGAGGAGGACGTTGTCTGGGTAGGCAACACAGCCACCATGCGAGACTGCATTGACATGGGCCGGATGCTAGCAAATGGGGTTTCCCCTCGGCCAGGCCAAGGTGCCACAGTCACCGACTGCTGACTCTGCAAAAATCCACACTGCACTGCCAAAAACACTCAGTACAGTAGAATCTTGTTATAACATTCCCGATTGACCATGAATCACAAGAATTTTCTACAGTATGTATAAAGAAACTTTAAAAAAAATTATAGAAACAATCTATTTGTACAATATGTTTATTTTATGCACAAATTTGAGTGCCCTGAACAGCAGCAAGGCTTGAACAAGAAAATAGAAATTTATGTTTGTTACTACGTAGTAATGTACAATATCGTAGAAATTACCTGGTGTAACCACATTTTTATCAAACTAAAAAAAAATGTAGGTACAGCCTTATCCGTGGTAATCAATAGTTCCAAGAAATTTGCGGATAACGAAAACCGCGTATATTCAAGACAACCTACATAAATCTGCATAAATTTTTTTTAAATTTTAATTTTAACCCTTAACCTAAAACACTAACATACATTATGGGTAAAAACCTTCAATACAGCAAAACCCAGATTTAACGAAATGCCATGGAAAATGATTACTCTAAATCGATGTTTCGTTAAATCCGACTTCAGTCGCCACCCCCCCCCTCCCGCGACCAGCAAAAAAAAAAGTTAAATCCTGGGGTATGTTTCGTCGGAATTTAATAAGATAATTTTAAAAAAAGTATATTGGCTCAAAACAACAACAAAACACATTTACTGCAATGGGTAAGCCACAGCCGTGAAAAGAAAAAAAATTGGTGAAAAAACTTCCAATGGAAGGCTTGGCAAAACATGCGCATGGTGAGTAAGGCTGTCCTTGTGCGCGCCATTTACACATGAGAAACGATTACTAACACCGCCGAGCCGACGACATTTCCGTCTCTCTCCGGCCCGCTCCTCCAACGAAATGAATGAAAATCCCATGAAAAATAGTAAAACAAATTTTCAAAATGAAAACTGAATTAGATGTTTGCGAGACAACGGTAAAATAATAATTAAATATGCGTTGTGGCGGCCATTGTAGCTTGTATGCAGCCGCTCTTGTGAAACAAACTCGTGTTGGTCTGCTCGTTAAACATGCTTTGAACTCAGTGTTTTTTTAGCTTCGGAGAAACAATTTATTTATGTTCACGGTGATAAATTTGTTGTAAAAAGTCTGCATAACTAATATTACTGTTTTTTTATATACACTAGTTTGTTTTACCACGGGACACGAGTGTATAAGGGGTGTTAGATAGTAACTTCAAAATCCTGGTACTGACACCACATAAAAGCTGGTACTTTAAACAAAATCCTGGTACATGGTAAAAGAAAAATTCCAAATGCTTACAGGCATGAAAAAATATGAAGTATTAAAACATGTCGTAAGTATGTTACGAGAAAAATATATTTAAAATGTTTAAAGAATACTCCTAGTTAACAAAAAAATAACAGATTCACATCTACCATAGGTGTTATTTAAAGAGAACGTAAGTAAGTGATTCCAATGCCCAACAGGCAACAGTTCACACACGTGGCGAAAGCTTTGATAATGTAACTACGTATATGCGCAGATCCATGCTCAGAATTCAGGAGAGAGTTGTGTCGTGCAAAACAAGTTTTTTTTGTGTAGAAAAGTTCTGCTGAAAATACTGTATAATTATACATTTTAATACAATTGAATGCAAAATTCTGAAATCCTGGTACTTTCGCATGCCAGGACGAAAGTATCGTGGTACATGGTACAGCACCCTGAAAACTGGTACGTGTACCAGGATCCTGGTACGTGTAACATCCCTGGTGTAAATGATCATGCTGCACACCACTGCATTCAATCGGTAATAGAATTAATCCTTAGAGCACGCGGCACTGAAGCGCATTTTAACGAAGACACAAAGCACTACCTGTGAATAAGTTCTTATGATGTCCACTGCTGCGCTGTGAAGACTGGGTACCTAGATGCTTGTTCACTCGCCAGCCGCCAGGATGAGGGGCTTAGGCGCGCGCAATGCAATGTCGCTCGCTCGGCCGTGCCCACGCGTATTTCAAAATCACTCCCGCGGCCAAAGTTTTCAACGAATTTTTTTTTGTTTTTTTTTTTTTGTTTCTAGACGGATGGTTTAAGCTTTTCTACGGAGAAATAAGTATATGCAGAGGTCGATGCTAGTACTTTTAATGGGCTTAACTTACAATTAATATTCGATTTTATAAAAGTCAGTTAGTTATTTTATACTTTTTTTTTTGTTAGTTTTTGAAGGTTCGTAAAATTCCTATTGTTAAATCACTGTTTTCGTTATTCCCGAGTTCGTTAAATGGGGGCTCTACTGTATGTTCATAAAGTGTCCCACAACATTAAAATATCATAAAAATTTTACATTTCATGTGCAATGCACTGCATGATTGATACAGTGGCAGATACACTGCGAAGACTCGGCGACTTGGCAACAGGACACGGCGAGCCAGGTGGTCTGCCACCTCTCTCCGCTCTTCATTGCTAAGGACGTAAGTTGGGCGGAGAGTGAGTGTCTCCACAAGCATTGATAGAATGACTTTTGATAACATTTTTTCTCGTGTACTGCTTAATATATCTTCGTCAACTAAACGTAAAATAACAGTGGAACAAGCACGACTACACAGGCGTGAATATTTTGAAATTGTCTATGAATAATTCATGCTTGTATGCTGTGAAAACCAATTACAGAAACAAATATAATTAACATAAACATAAAATATGTTTACAGTAATAAGGGATGTTGTTATAGCAGTTTCGTTCTTAATTCGACATCACTCATTACACTAAAATTAATGTGGCACATTTTTTTTTTTTTGCAATTTTTGGTGAAATACTAACACTTGATATTATTTCTCGTGTTTCATTTCGTGACGTACAATTGATATACTAGTTTATTTTCATATACCTGCAGCAAACTTTTGCAAAAGACAAGTTGTCTTTTAGTAAATGTAGCATTTATATGAGTTGTCAGTCCAACTAAGAACTCTGCAATCTCTCTTCAGTTTAAGAATCACTAAAGCCTTACTTTTTAAGTCATTACGCTAGAAGCCAAGGAATCTAGTATAACTGCACACAGTCCATTTAGTCCAAGGTCATGCCCTGCGAGTTTGTGGTCGAAACGGGCGGATGGCCAGTGGGCAAACAAGACAATGTAATTAAATACATGTGTTGTACGTGGAAGCAGTTTGTAGGTGGGCGACGCAGGAGATATCAAGTAATTTTATGGAAGTGTGAGGCAAGCAAGCGACAAGCAAGAAGGATGTGAGTGAAGTACTGCTGCCGCCCTGGCCGCTAGCTGCACGCACTTTCAACACCGCATCGCTTTATTGCCCCTCCCGCCAGCAACGACTGCTAATGTTTCATATCTAGCACATTGCTTAAAAAAGCAGATACTCTGGCTAACAATACAAGAATAGCTACTCTCATAAATGACGAGCGGCGTGATAGCTAAAATACAAATTCTTAAGAATGTCATGTTTATGTTTTAAATTTTTACCCCTCATTTTCCAACTGCAGTTGGTTAAAACTGCGGATACTAAGTCCACAGATAAGGGGTTCAAATGTATAGGGTATCTCACCATTAATACATGCAGAACAAGTAAAACTTAACAGTTCTGGAAACTTTCCAATCATAAAAATGTACTCACGTTCATCAAAAAGGTAATACTTATATATTAAATAAATACGTAGTAAAAACCCTTTTTTTTTTGTGAGGGGACAAAAAAAAACAATGCTTACTAACAAGGAAAAGTAATGTATACACTGGACAAAAATATTTAACTTATTAAGAAGTAATTTTTTTAAATGGAAAAACTCTTACGGGATTTTGTAGTATAGATGCCACAATATATTTGATGAAATGTATTGTTACTTGAAATGATTTATTTATGTAGTTAACTCAAAATATTACCTTGTGGCATACATTTAACATTACATAGGATTATTTTATTCTTCAAAAGTGAAAAAAGCATGCTGCAAACAAAACTATTTTCTTTGCCCTGTTACACGTAATAAGTCCTACTTGCTGCACATTAGGTTCATTGTCGGGAAATATAGCTGATTATGTGCACTGCTACCTGCTCCTCTTCTGGTATAAGGGAACAGCAATACAATTGTTTTCGCGACATTGTTTCTATGCTGGTTTCAGATCACAGCCATGATAAAAATAAATGTTATAATGTACAGTAGAAAATTTGACTTCAAGTTTCCGTCAAGTGTCTTACTGCTCCTTCACAGCCTTTATACCATAGTTTTGTTTCCTCCAAAAAAGTAAAGATGACTCAATCCTGTGACACTAAATTGCAAGCTACCCAGAAGAGCTAAGTCCAATAGCTGTCCAAAGGAGGCAGGGGACCCATGCCTAAGACCATACAGATGGCATGAAATGACGCCATCCCGTCACGTCCACTTATACATTACGTTAACGCTCGCCCCCAATTTTTAACACTTTACTATTTAGGCCTAACAGCACTAGTATTCGCCCGCACCTTTGCAGTTTGCCGATTGCCGTTTATTTTCACGAAACGATAATATTCTAGCATGTAAGAGTGGAAGACGAAGCTTTAATTGTGAAACAGCATTTACTTACGTCCAAGTGTTTATCCAGTGTTTATTTTCCATGTTTAACCGCCATTGTAACATTATTAACCTGTACAAGTGTTTGTCTACAAATACGGCCAAGTGCCTTACCAGTGGTGCCAATCCCGTGCACGGACTCTGTAAATGTGCACTAAACAGCGATCACGGGAAATACACACTTAAATATAAATTGTACTGTTTGTTGTTGCTTAAAAATGTGTTTTATTTTTATTATGCAAGTGTTTCTGTGTATTAATTATAGTGTTAAACGGCAATGCGCAAATTTATAGTTCCAGTCGGGAAGTTTGTTTGTATAGCAGAGTAAATTTGTGTCCAGAGAAAGTATTTCCTTTGTGCGAGTGTGGCACACCTGTAGATGCAGACAACCTCGAGCGGCCATTTTGCTAACGGTACTTTCAGCCCTCCTCAGGGGTATATAAGGCAGGCGCTGCGCCCAGATAGAGTCGTCAGCAGCTCGGCCTTCGAACCGGGTCAGCCTGGCACCCCCGCTAGAGTACAATGGCAGATCCCTGGGCTCCCACTCTTGGCACACGACACACACTACACCTTCCCACCTTAGGGGCTGGCATCTTACAAATGGAGCCCCCCGCATCCCCGGAGCTGGCTTCTTGCAAAGGGAGCCCTCCACTCTACCACCGAGGTTGACTTCTTGTGAAGGGAGTCCCTCACCCAACCTAGAGACGATTTCTTGAAAAGGAAAACCCTCAACCCCTTAACGAGGTCGACTTCTTGCTCAAGGGAGTCCCTCACCTTCCTTTCGGGGCGATTTCTTGTAAAGGGAAATCCTCGACCCACCCTTCTTCCGAAGTCGACTTCTTGCTCAAGGGAGTCCTTCACCCCCTTACCAATACACTGTTAAGGAAAGTGCCGAGGGAAAGGACGAAGGTGGCACTGCCATGCACATATACCGCGCCGCGTATTGAATTAGGGGACATACCCCTACGTAACGCCTGACCTAAAGTGTTAGTATACACTTCCCCCGTGTCACAAAGTTATGAAAGTTACGGAATGTAGTAACCTCACCCCGGGATCAGAGAGATCGCCGTGTATCAGCAGTAACCCAGCCTGGCTCGTTAATCCAGTATCGTCGATGGCGCAGTGCCTAAAGTAAGAGGCTATTGAATGTTGTTACAAACATATCGGGATAAAAGAGATGATCGCCACCCAGTTTCGGCCACGAGTAAAGGGCTTAATCATGCCCAGTATTTGAACGGCCCGGAATGCCATGTAGAATTGTATGCATCATAATATGTCCTGTGGGCTTAGTATTGTACTTCCCAGTTGTCGTATCATGGTTATTGTCATATCCTGAGGCCGTATCTCATATAGCGACCCCAGTGTTAAAATGTATGTCATAAAATTATGATTAACATCTAACCCGAATTAAGGAACATGTACCAAAGCTAATGTTGTATTCATCATGTTGTGACAAGTACTGTAACTTGTGTTAATGGATATAAACACCCCATGGAACTGAATTACCTTGTTTTCTCCTTTCATGAGATTAACCTGTGTACCAACCTTGATATCTAATACAAGTCGAGTGATAATGACTTGCGCTCTGTTATGTAAAGATGACACCCTGTGCTAGCGAGTAGAGTTTGTCCTTGTCGGCTCACTCAGTAGTCACTCGCTGAGTCGGGGAAAACTCTATTACCAACTACTGTACTCTAGAAGAACCACACCAATGTGTCATGCTCTCTGCCTCAAAGGTATTCTAGATACATACACTGCTCGCATTCAGCAATCTTGCTTGAAACCCAGCACATCTAGCGCAGTGGGATTGGCGTCAGAATAAACTGTAAGAATAGCTCATAAGAAAACACATACCTCATGCAAAAAAACCAGTAACAAACCTCATGAATCTCCAAGTTACACACCTGCTTGCTAAACACTTAGAAAAATTAAGAATACTCTTGTGGAAAAAAATACTGATGCATCAAATGCTGTGAGCTTCAGTTTTAATTTTGTCACAACACAAAACAATTATGTACATTATACCTTGGAAATGTCATCACATGCAATGTCTACAAGTTGAAGAGAATTTGGTACAAATAGAAAGTAATGAAAACATAAATGCAAAGACTTATCACAGCATTATTTTTACTTCCCTAATTTATGAACAGTTAGCCCTTCCAACACTCTAACATGATCAAGTGCAGTGTCAATGTATATACAGTAGATACCACAAATTCAAAATATTGCTACATTATTATGCTGCTGCAAACCTTGCACACTGTGGCATACAATTTAAGCGCATTCTACTCCTGCCAATTGTAGGCAGTATGGCTGATAATAGAAAATCGAGGATAATGCATGTTCATTATGTCCATGTTTATTGTATAAACAAAAGAGAAAAAAGAAGTCAACAAAATATGGTGGACGGTCTTATCTTGTTTATTTGAGTGAAATAATAAATATTCTCTTTTCAAGTTGTTATTTCAGCAATGACTAATTTATTGTGATTGTGAAAATATTTTTGGTCCTCCGGGCCGGATCTAAGAATCAAGAGTAGGCATTTTGTTATTTACTTCATTTGGAAACGTGTATTCTTAACTATCACTTGGTTAAATCTGCCGTCTGTACAATGGCAGCCACGACCGACCTACAGCTCATAATATTTGATTATGTGTTAGAAAAGGTAATTGAAGTAAGATCACTTTTGGACGAAGCAACAAATGATTCAGAAAAATTAGAAGAGTTCATTTTTGCATCTCAGGAAGTGTCTGAAAGGCTAGATGAGTTTCGCGCAAATTACTTTGTTTGTGCGCGGTCCCGCCAAAGGCTGAGAAAAGGTCTGTTCAAAATCTGAAGGATTCTTTTGCAGCGTGTGAAAACATTCCGGGCATCTTCGTATTGTACATAATATGTATACCGTGCAACTTACTGACTTGGCGTCTCGTACAACTATTCCACGCACAATGTTGCCGCCACTTCCACTGCCAGTGTTCTCAGGCAGTAGAGCCCAGTTGTTGTCATTTTCTGAACTTTTTAGGTCCATAGTGCATCAAGATACTTCATTAAGCAACATACAAAAGTGGCACTATCTGTTAGATTGCTTGGTTGATGAGCCCAAAGAGTTGGTAAGTAAACTTCCAATTACCAATGAAAATTATGATGTAGTTTGGGCCCTACTCGAGAAAAGATACAAGAATAGACGCGTTACTGCAACTATTCATGTGCAAAAAATATTACACCTGCTGCCAGTGACATCAAAGTCAACAGACTCACTGTCACGTTTTGTTACCGTTGTCAGGGAAAATGTAAATGCCTTGAGCACTGACAATTTCCCGGTTGCTGAATGAAGTTTCCTCTTACTGAATATACTATTGGAAAAACTAGACCCTTCGCTACGCCAAGATTTTGAAATGACAGTTGAAGAGGACCTGCCAACTTGTGAAGCTCTGTTAACATTCCTGGAGCGCTGTGCTGTAGCTTGTGAGAATGTCCAGTTGGTTAGCAACCAGGGTGTGTCTACAAGTACTGTACGTAGAAACTACAGTAAACCTTTGACTACAAATGTGAAATCTAATTCTAGACATGCAGGT
The DNA here is from genome assembly GCA_003012365.1 of Medauroidea extradentata. Taxonomy (NCBI): domain Eukaryota; kingdom Metazoa; phylum Arthropoda; class Insecta; order Phasmatodea; family Phasmatidae; genus Medauroidea; species Medauroidea extradentata. The sequence goes on along the minus strand of PNEQ01008816.1, from coordinate 2,786 downwards.
AGCCATAGTAATACTACACTTGTAGCAATAGAACAAGCCATGTGTTGTGTATTATGCAAGGAGAATCATTTGTTGCACAAGTGTGAACAGTTTTTGTTCAAATGTGTTGAAGATAGAATTGACTTTGTCAAGAGTCAGTCCCTGAGTTTTAATTGTTTAAAACTTACCACAGTGCTGTGAAATGCATGTCAAAATTTTCATGCCAACAATGTCATAAGAAACATCATTCACTCTTGCACTTTAACCGTGAGAGTCTTCCAGATAAACCACAAGACACTGAGCCTTCATCAAATAAAGAGACATCACAGGGCTGCTCTGCTAATGAGTTGAATTCATTACATTTGTCAAATGACAATCATCATCGTCAACAAACTACCATCTTGTTAGCTACTGCGTTGCTTCAAGTAAAAGATAGCATGGGGCAGTTCCAGGTTGTAAGAGCATTGTTAGATGGTGCTCCACAGACATCATTTATCACTGAAAACTGTGTGCAACGCTTAGGTTTAAAAAGTTGTCGTGAGGGTGTACTGTGACGTGCACTGGCACGTAGCACTTAACTTGGCCTCTTATCATACAGTAATTTCAATTTTTGTGTCTTAATTAATGTTTTTTTTTCTTTGTTGTTAATAACAAATTAAGTAGGCCAACTTAACCAGGTATAAGGATGTATACGGCGGGATCCAACCTATTAATTGGGGATGCGAGTAGAGAAATTTATATTAAAATTTTCCTTTTAATTTTAAATTTAACTTTAAAGCAAGAGAAAAGTATAGAATTTTACGTGTCAATTTTATTGGATTTATATCGTGTTTGGACTCATTTGAAAGCTAATTTAATTTCAAGCAACTATTCCAAGTAAACTTTTCTGATATTTTGCTTTGTTTGGATTATTTAAATTTTAAGTGGCTTATTAGCTTGCTTCTCCTGGAATAGAATTTATGTGGCAGGCTAGTAGTAGTTCTCTTGCTTGGAAGCACGTACAGAGAAGTGCTGGCTTTTACAATTTCAAATAAGCTCGGCTAGCCTGTGCTTTGGATGGATTTATCTGGCAGGCAGGTCAGAGTTCACTCGCTTGGAGGCACGAACAGGGACGTGCTGGAATGCGGGGAGTCTGCAGGGCGTTTCTCGATCAACGTGGGTGGTAGTGTCGTGTGCAACATCACTAAAAAGGTGGTGATCCACGACAGATTGAGAACGCTGCACATCCCCAATTAATAAACTAATGAATATTTAGCTGGTAGTATGGAGTAAAATGGTTTGTAAATTTATCAGTATCTATGTTACATACAATTTTTAGGTTATAAACGTCAATTAACCAGCTTTTTAGGCAAGTTGGATCCTGATGTATCCCTCCGCCGCTCGGCCGAGTAAGTCCGGGTGTTCGCCCAGGTCAGTCAGTCGTGATATGTCAGAGCTTGGACTCGGTCGCGGAAAGATGGCAGGCTAAGTTTTTTGTGGATTAGTTGGGGCGTCACGGCGGAAGGAGGAGGACGTGTTGGATGGGGCAGAGGGGTTGTGAAGCCTAGAGGACGGATTCGTTAGGAGAAACCAGTCTTTATTTGTTTCTCTTTTTGGCATACTGCCCTTTTATTTCTAGTAATGTAACCAGCAGTAGGTATTGATAACCACGTAGTCGGAATTAGGGTAGATAAAGTGCCGGACCAAGTACTACTACGGAGGGAAACGGCAAGTCGTAATCCGTAGATAGAAAAGTCACCTCAACTATTTCTGGGCAAGCACTCGCAATGTTAATTGCCTGTGTCTGTTAAATTGCGTCAAAAGAAAGATTAAATAAAAGAAAGAAAATGCCAATATTATGATTTTTATTTATTTATTCATCTGTGGTTGATTAACCTCACTGCTATCCGGGCATTAATCTAATAGGCACCGCCTCTACATCAGCTCGCTGTGTTTTTCCTTTTTATTGCCGGCTAACTACTTGTAATAGCAACGGAGGAGAGTTATGTCCAACATATAAATGAACAACATACGTAGAAGAAGCAGCCCCACTACATTCTGCCGCCGCGAACAGGAACAGCATAACCTCCAAAATCAACATCTAGATAACAACGAGACAAAGGGAGAAGCCCCACTACATTCTGCCGTCCCGAACAGGAACGTCATAACCTCCAAAATATATGTAAACAACAGCACGTGACGGCAGAGGAGACCCATCACATTCTGGCGCCCGAACAGGGACGACATAACCTCCCACACATCTAAATAACAACGAGACAAAGGGAGAAGCCCCATTACATTCTGGCGCCCGAACAGGGACCTGAGGGAACCAAAGTACCTCAGGGGGCCCTAGGACCCGCTACAACATCCAGCCCTTCCAGTGCCAGGACTGCGGCAGCTCGAGGGCAGGGGCAGTATCAGTCGCCGCCGGCGGTACAGGAATCAGGTCAAGAAGAGCTGCAAGGTAAAGTAGCAGAAGAGGAAAGCAGAAATAAACAACAGGTTAGTGTTTACCAGTGCGGGCAGGTAGCCATAGCCAAAGTGAGCCGGTCCAAATTGTGCATCGTATCAACAGTTTTTTTTCTGCCTCTTGTTTTTGTGTCTTAAATCACAGAGTAGGTGTAAAATTAAAATTAGTAAGGTAAACATTATTGTAATTGAGTACACGTTAAATAAACAACATATATTTGATGACATTGTGAGAATTAAAATTTAGAAGCATGGCATCTACAGGAAAAAAATTATTAGACTTAGTAAAAGAAATGTTAGAGGCACAGACTAGGGCAATAATAGAAACACAGACTAGGACAATAGTAGGAGTAACAAAA
>PNEQ01008813.1:0-22720 GCA_003012365.1 Medauroidea extradentata | reverse complement strand
GGCGAGTCGCACAATGTCCTGCCACAATTCTTGCAGTGGCTCCCCTGATCTCTGGGTGCGGCTCCTTAGTTGGGCATGGTGGGCATGTCTCAAGTACTTGTCTCCGAAGCACAGCTTCAGTGCAGTAACTAATGTCGAGTATTCCAGACGTTGTTGTTCTGGAAGCGACTGGAGTATACTGAGGGCAGGTCCCCTCAGCACAGCTGCAAGATAGTAGGCACTTTGCTGGTCAGACCAACCATTTATGGTTGCCACAATCTCAAACTGATTTTGGTACTCTCGCCATGGAGTCTGGCCATCGTAAGGAGCAGGCTTGACAGAAATCCCTTTTCCAATGTTCGATGTAGGCACACTAGATACACCAACATGTTGCAGCCCATTTTCTGCCTGGTTGTGAATCACACTACAGCCTGGTTAAAACTTAGTAGTCTTCTCTTCGCCGCCTTGAGGTACTGATTCGGCACAGACCTTGTCTTCTCCAGCAACAACATGGCTACCTTCCTGACGCTGGCGAAAGTCCTGCCACTCCTTCCTTAGATCAATTATTTGCTGTTCCACCTTTTCGTTTATGTTGTCTACCTTCTCGTTTACAACCTCTATTTCCTGGTACACCATTTCTTTAATATCGTCTATTTTTCTGTCCACCACTTCGTTCACTTTGTCTACCTTTTCACTTACACTGTCTACAAGATTACTAACACTCTCTACTTGCTTATTTACACTATCAATTTTATTATCTACACTATCAATTTTCTTATCAACATTTTCATTTACACTATCAATTTTCTTATCAACATTTTCATTTACACTATCAATTTTCTTATCAACATTTTCATTTACACTGTCTTTGACTGAATTCATTTGGCCACTTAATTGGCCACTCATTCCCTCAATGAGAGCTTTAAGTGCTTCTATCTCCGCTGACATTATTCTTGTAGTCATTCACATTTACAATGAAAATTAAACTTAAGATTTATAAAGTGGTTCAGTTTAATTAAGTAGCAATTGTGTGGAATGATTTAATTTGCAGAATTAATTATTGAATTTACTTTATGCCTCTATCCCACTTCTGACACCAGTGTTACAAGTTTGAGACATAAAATTCATATGTGGGCAATTCCCATGGGTTCTTTGGGATAGAGGTCTTATAATTACAAATAAAAGAGTTAAATTAAGTACTGGATTTAATAGCTCACAAAGCTACGAAATACACAATACAGTAATCAACTAGAACTCTCACAACACAATTAGTTATGCACACAATTACTCCTGTGTCACAGACACGCTAATTAACTTTGACAATTAAAGCACAAGAAAAGTCTACCATCAATTAATTAAACACTATAAATCACAATAAAATTCAGTCATATATCCAATCAACAGTATTTCTAACAATGACAATGTACAACCTTATCAGTCCGAAGTGGTGATGGCTCACCATGTGCTGCGCAGCACCCCGAGTGCACCGCTGTCTTCACTCTTGAAGTCTTCTGTTCGACTCCAGTCGCGCCCCTCCTCTTCGCCTGTCAGCCCGCCGCAGCAGTCCTCTTGTATCGCCAAACACTGCTCCGAAGATAGCCCCCTGCCGCCTCACAGTAGACTTTGACGTCACCAAGATGTCTTCACCAGTCTCTCTCCACAGGCGTAGCACCTTCCTCTAGCACTACCAATAGCGAACTCTCCGCAAATGTGCCGATTCTGTACTTTTATACTAGCCCAGACAGTCGGGTGTTCCCCGCATTACAGGGGTCTAAAAATAGATATTTCATCATGTTTCGGATGTGCTTGTAGTCACGTCGGCCGCCCTCGAAGGGTTAAGACGCAGTTGGGACAGGTATCTATGACGTAGTTTCGGCGGGATTCCCACTATGAGCCACCCGGGCTTTGAATCATCGGGCAGCCCTCAAGGTGTTACGAAACAGCCGCCGACCACTGGCCTCCAGGTACATGGCACGCAACAGTATATTCTAACGAAACATTCCATTGGGTAATTGGAACAATGTCTGTACGAAATGTTTTTTACGATGACATTTAACGAGATGTAAGGAATTGAGCTCTACCATGGTAACTAAGCGTTTCCGGACATGTGTCCATATCACATATTTTCTTTCTTTGTGTTTGTGGAATGTTTCCTGAAAGTTTGGCCGTACCCTTTTGTAGCATCCTGTAGAAATTGACGCATTATCGAAATTGACGATATTATCGAAATTGAGATATTATCGAATTTGACGATATTATCGAATTTGACGATATTATCGAATTTGACGATATTATCGAAATTGACGATATTATCGAAATTGACGATATCATCGAAATTGACGATATCGTCGAAATTGACGATATCATCGAAATTGACGATATCATCGAATTTGACAATATCATCGAAATTGATAATATCATCGAAATTGCCGACATTAATTGACGTTATCGTATAAAGTACGACAGTAATGCTAAAAGTGCGAGAAAAAACATGTACACTTTTCGCCGCGATATTAAAAACTTCCAGTGTTGGAAAATGTGCAAATTTAAAATCTACGATGGAGGTAGTTGAAGGAAACAATAGAGGTTTAAATAAAAAAGCACGCATGTGTTGTGTTAACTTAAAACATATTAAGTGTGTTTATCAATGTTACAGAAAATTTATTCTGGAAAATTTATGTTACCGGAAAATCGTCATCGTAAAACAGATATCGAAATATTGGCATATAAAAGATTTACATAAAAATCAATACCAAATAATTTATATAGGAAAATATATAAAGTAACTGATATCAAAAAATAAATGTTATCAATTCGTATCAAATTATCGGCATCATGATACCGATATATCGAAAAATATCGGACGTTATCGATACAGAAAATAACGAGTACAACTGATTAATATTTCTATTAAAATTGATGATATCCAAACAGCCCTAGCGTGGACACTGCTCATAAGTTCGATTTTATTGCTACAATAAATTAATAGTTAAAAAAAAAAAAAAAAAAAACATTTCTGAAAACTGGGTTGTATTTAAATTCTCTAAAATTAAGATAATAAACTTTAAATTAAATCAAATCTATTTATTACATTACACAATTTTTATTATATAAAAGCTTGTTTTATATCATATACATTATGTAATGTAATAAATTGATGTATTTGGTTTAATTTCTAGTTTATTTTCTTCTTTTTATAGCATTAAAATAAAGGCTTGTTTTTAAAAATGTTTATAATATTAATGTATTTTTTAGTTTTTTTTTCCCCCACGTTCCCACGAATAACGAAGAAATATCCGTCGACCGTCCCAGAGCTTCGTTTAAAAGGGTTCGCCCACGGTGCCCTGAGGTGGTACGTTCACAACATGTTTGATACACACTGAAGCCATTAAGTCCTTGGCACGGCATTACCTTGACTTGAGTGTTTGGAGGTATGTGCCACTTATTTCAGCTCGAAGCTTACTTGTGCCTAATGAAACACAGTTCCCGGTTTGATTTTGGATATTTTTCACCGCCGCTAGAATTTGCCCAGGGTGTTGGCCGGTATTAATTAAGACACGACTCTGCTGAGTCTTACCGTTCAGCCGGGAAGTAGTACACCATCTCCTCGAAGAGATGAACGCAGACGTCATTTTATTCGTATTCTTGTCAGCGAAACCTTTCATTTGATACCCATATCATGAAGTGCATAAGAAATAACTAGTCCGCCATCTTGGATTTAGGATGACGTCACTTAGCTAACCACGCACTGGCATCCAAACTAAACGTGTACGCAAAATTTCAGATCAATCGGTTCAGCACAGTTGCATTGAAAATCTGATGCAAACACTGCAAGTTATATAAACGCTTTTAATAAATATGCCTATTTCAAATGAATTATACAAGTAAAAAACAAAATTAAGAAACAAAATATGTTTGTACGTGTTACTATGGTAGGGCACAAGATTTGAATTCTCTTAAATAGGCTTTTGAAAAGTGTATCGCAGGCTTCCAACATCCAGGAGGTTCCGTCGTCAACTTTTTCGTTGTCATCATACAATACAATCTTACTGTAGAGGTTTATGGTTTTATTAAAATTGTTTTTATTGCAAGGACAAATATTTTTGCTCCATAATAAGGGGTGATAAAACAATTAAACTCTACAGTAAACGACTGTATGTATGATTACACAGAAAAGGTCGAAGACCGGACCTCCTGGATGGTGGCAGCCTGCAATATACTTTGCAACTCGGTATTTAGAAGTTATTCTGTAGTTAAAAGAGCTTTCACCAAAAATAAGTCGGCTAGCTATGATGGATTAAATGGAATAAATGTGAACTGGAGTAGTTTAGTTAGTGATCTTCTGCTTGCGTCCACAAAGTGAACTGATCTAATTGCTTGCATGCATCCAATCACAACCTTGCTAAGCTATGGTGACAGAGCACTGCGTGAAACTAGCAGATTACTTTCCGTAAACGCTTCAAGTCACACCGATGCGTCGGATTGCAAGGGCTGGTCTACGAAACGTTACCACTCTCCCACTTCTACCCGCACAATCATTCCCAAACTCTTCCAAATACTGCCTGGTCGATGGCCCAGCAGACTGGACACAAGGGGTACAAAACCAATGCTGACGGTCTATCTCTACGCTAGGTCAAATTAAACGGCGCCATATTGCAGTCCATAACATGCAAAGTCCTATACCAACGATTTTTCGTTGAAAAAAAAAATGATTACCCCCACCCCTGCTAAAGTATACAATGGGGATGATACCTAGAAAAACAATTTAGTATTTACAGGATTCTGCCGAACCACGTAAAGTAATAATTCTGTGCGTATTTTAATTATCAAATTATTAAGCTTTAAAAATGCCATATTTTCAAACGCCGTCGTAAATGTTGAAAACACGTTCTTAATGGCGTAACTGGACAGTTGTTTTCATTTGCCACCCGTCCGCCAGGCATTATAGTAGTTTTGTTTTTTACGACGACTTAAAAAACTGGGTATTTATTTAATGAACCTGGTTACTTAAAAGCTAACTCGTAAAATTTGTTCGTTGCCAATAAATGTACCGTCGCAGTTGAATATTTTCTTAGTTAACAACGACGAGCAGAGGAGTGAAGACATCAAGGTTACACATTGCGAAGTTTTAGTGGTATGTTTGAGTTAATGTCTGTTTAATTCAAATTCTGGAGTGATAACTCACTGCGAATCCATTTTATTGTGTCAAATCCGCTCAAGAATAATACTTTTTTGGTTTGAAGTCAACAGTATGGTGGCCGAACGCGTCCAAAAAGTGAACCTATCGAGCTAACAGAATGTGCTTAAGCAAATCTGTCTAGCTCTTCTTACAGACTAGTGATCGAGCGTTTCGATCGCGCGAATAGGAAACTATTAAAAACATATTTTTTCCTCCCAATTATTTTAATTTTTTTGAGCGACAGTTAGAACTGTCGCAGCAGTGCTGTCACTATTGACGCATTTCGCAAACAGTTTATAGGGCATGCATTTAAACAGCTGAAACATATTAAGTTGAACAAATGCCGAGATTTAGCCGAAACTAAAAAAAAAAATGCTTACAGTGCCATGCTGTTCACAATACATTGAAATAACCACTGCACACATAAACTATAGCTATAGGCCTACTTCTATCATTAATAGCAGACTGTTTAATTTTTTTTTTTTAGAAACCACGCAGTCCGTCATGTATTGTCACACGGTGCTGTAGTAAAAGTAAAAATTTTATTTGGAGTAAATTTAATTGTATTGCTGCACGAAGGAGATTCTATAGACACTTACAACTATTACGAGCCCCAGTCATACATGTACTTACCACACAAACAACTGGATTAAAGCAATTTCACGAACTAAACGTTAAGTTGCTGTAGAGTTAGAGTAAACAGACACGCAATAACAAGTTAAACGACGTCACTTGGACACAGGCGCGGCTCGTGAATTTCGACATAGGTAGAGCTGCATATACGAAGTAGAAGTTCTCGTGTCTAAACATTGAATACACTTTTGGTAGATTTATTAATATTTTTTTTAAAGAAATGTTCTGTTAAGGGTCCTCCCTAATCGCTGGTAGAGGAAATCAAGAAACGTTTCAAGCAGTAACCGCTATTCGATTTTCTCAAACAGTTTAAAACATTTCAAGGTATTAATTTTTTTACCAAAATTCACGAAATCCACAAAAATAATTTTAACAAATTTAACATGCCTTTGGATTACTATAATTTTTAGAACAAAATTCACATAATCCACAAACATAATTTTTACAAATGTAACATGCCTTTGGATTGCTGTGTTGAGCATTTGAAGTTTCAAGTAGGTGAAGAAAAAAAAAAAAGAAAAAAAAAAAAACAAGGGTAACAGTTACTACGTTTCCATGTGGGATTGAAATCGAATCGAGGAATGAATCAGTATTGAGTCGATACCCGTTTACATGAAAAATGTCAATTCGAACTGAAATCGATTTGGATCTGCTAGTTGAAATGTGTGGTGGTAAATGTATCGCTGCAGCGAGTTGGTAGTCATGTCATAAATTAACAGTAAACATGTATTGTTTTTTGTTTATGTTGGAGAAAATATCAGACAAATAATCTACACACTACAATGGACAAGAAAAAATTACTGATAGTTGTAGTAATTTGGCAATTAATGTTCGCTAATTTAATACAAAAATTGGAGCAAGAACGAACGGAGCGTGTAAGAGAAACAGCATTTTTCGTCCGTTTACCATCAACAGACGACGAATTTCTTTTGCCTTGAATATTTCAATAAGCGTGAACACCTCTTCCGCTGTCCGAATATTTCTATTTACCGGTACATGCGACATTATTAAGACTGTTATTTGTAAACATATGCTAACAGTTTGTGTGAATTTCAACCCGATACACTTTCAGTACGATCTGTGTTTACATGTCATTTCAAATCGAACTCAATCCGATTCGATCCCAATTTTAGCTGGAACGACCTTGAGACTCAAATCGATTTGGATCCCGTTTACATGACCATTCTCAATCCCGAAAGTGGTTTCAGGTCGATTTGAATCCGACATGGAAACGTGGTATGTGTGCAAAGTTACGCCAAGTCGAAATCACATCAGTGTGTGCTGTCCAGACATCGGATTGCCATCATAACGCAGTTGTTTTTAAGCATTACCAACCACAGTGTTTCACATTTAACAAAACTGCAACGTTCATTTAACGCACTATAGTTCGTGTTTTTTTTTTCACTCTTAACTTTACTACATCTCACTGTATCTGAAAAATGAAAATAATAAGTAAAAATCATGTTTCCAGTAAATGGTCACTTACCTAATGTGTGGACACCCGTTACTTGTACGTGAAGTTCATTCGTCGTTATTTTCTTAGAACAAATTTCGCAATAGCTTGTTATACAGTGCTCACTTTATCGTGAACGGCCTATATAGGATAAGGGCTGTACGCAAGGAGGGAGGTTAGAGACTTCAAATAACGACTTTTATAAATGTAAAGAAAGGTATTAATACATAACTAAAATATAAAGAAACAAAAGAAAATAACTCGTAAGACCTTAAATATTAAAAGCCGCCTAAATATCTCAATAAATTTAGTGAAATAATAGATATAGAATGGTAAATTCTAATGGTCATTTCCCCTTTTACGAAATACTCGCGTATAGGCCCCCTCCCCACAAATTGTAATTGAGAACAAAAGTAATTTTGGAGTAGGACCTTCTCTTTTAGCTGCAATATAACTTTCACAACTTGACAGAAAACTGTTTAAATAGTACCTACCATATTGTCCCTAGAAATTCAAAATTTCCCAGGGGAGGATCCCTGGACCCACCGCGTTATTGACTGGCTTGATGTTCCTTTATTTGTCCCCCCTTCCCCATGTGGCCGGGTATTGTGCAGGGTCATTTCTTTGGTCCACTGACACAGCTATTAGAAGCTGTTTTACTTGACTCGTAAATGTAGTTGTTTTTCAGCATTAAAAACTCGCCAGCATAGCGGGCGTCTACTGGTCGAGGTGCATAGATTGCTTGGTCAGCACGTTCGACGGTCAGGTCAATTATAGACTCGTTTTTGTTTAGGGACATGTTAATCATTAGTGTATGACAGTGTCGACAGAGAGGAATGCTCTCAGGTAAATCTGACACTATTCATCACATGCCTACGGTATTTAGAACAGTCATGCGGCCCATGCAGCAATGCTGTGATAATGCGACTATGTTGACAGGACACTTCGATCACAGTCCGGCTGAGAATAAGAAACGCGCGCATCGCACTTGGTGTTACACAAACTTCAAATATGTGTACATCCAGCGTCGGTATCAACGTGCATCCTATACTTCCGGATTATTTTCCATGTCTCACTAAATAAATGTTGCATGAAAATTTTCATCGCATGCACATCGCAATGGTACATTCACATTATTCCAGCATCCCACATCGGAATCGAAAACTCACCTGTCCTCGCCACATGGCCTGCGGAGGACAACATCAATAACCGAGTTAATTTTTAGATGCTCTTTGGCCCTGTCTTCGTGTTTTAAGAGAAATCTTCCACTGGCGCTTGTTCAGCAGCTGGAGTCAATTAAAAGCAAGGGGACGTAACACGGCCAATACTCGTGCGCCTCATGAGGAACAGTAAACTTATGTGCCGTATTTGTAGTAGTCGTACTATGTAGTACTTGAAGCGGCAACTCTATACTTTTATTTGTGAAAAGTATTGCGAACAGTCGATCAAATACTCTTACGTTTCTGTTCTACGAATCAAGTGTCTGTTTAGTTACGTCATAAAAAAAATTTAAAAATTCCAACAGACGTGTTGTATTTTTGAAAACACAGGCGCACAATATGAAGAGTTTTCCTATGATCTATGAAGATATTGGGAGTAAGTGGGCAGATTGGCTTAAAACAACGTTCACACGCCAGGGTAGTTGACAGTTGTCAGTCAACACGTGGTCACAGGCATGGTGAGCGCACACACATGTACAGTACTTACATGCGGGCGGAGCGCCGTTCCTCAAGGCACAGCGGTAGGGGTGGTAGGTGCCGGGGGACACCTTGCCGTACATGCTGCGGTCCATGGCGACACACACACGCACACAAGGCACTCTACTACGCGGGCACTCGGTACCGCGCGCGGCACCAGACTGCACGACCCCCCTCACCAGAGGCGCCAGGAGACCGCGGACCACGTGACCTTGCGTGACGTCAACCATGTGCTCGTGTCGGCCGCGCCGTCGAGATACGCCACTCAAACTTTCCCAACGTGTGTTTACCTCGGTCACGTCATTGCTCCTTGTGTCCCATTCACGGCCAGCTGACATGCCGCCTCGGGCACAACGCAGACACTCACCGTCGTGTTTACATACCCTAGCTACGTCATACCTGACGGCCATATTCAACGGCCGATATCCTTGGAGCCGGAAAAATCTTAGTTGTAATTAGTGAAGAAATGTTGGTTATCACTTAACATCTAGGTCCTTAGTGTTGGTACGCAGTGTCATGACGTGAGTACGGAGCAGAGCCGAAATGATGATCCAATGAGGATGGGGTGGGGGGGGGGAGGAGAGATCCCCGAGGAAACCCGCCGACCGGCTGCATAGCCCGGCACGATTCCCACATGTGGAAATCCGCGTACCGTGCCCGTCGGGAATAGAATCCGTATCGTCATGGTGGAAGGCACTGCGTAAACCGCGGCCTCCAATCTTGAGTGGAAATATGTTTGGTCTACGTGGTGTTTATTGCCCGTTCGAGTCCACGAAGTGCGAAGAGTCTAGGACGACACATCGCGTACAACACGCCTCACACTAACCATTAAAAGTGCATTCATCACCGATAACTAGCCACTGAGACATTCAGTAGTGACCCTATAAATAGAGGTGTGTTGTGTCAGCCTATACCAATTATAATATTCTGGGCACATGCTGTAACGCCTAGATACGGCATAAACACTCACTTTCGTCATTTTCGGCGGCGATAAAGTACCTACACTTTAAAATTAAATAAGGATCTGAAAAGGGTATAAACGCGTGCATAGGTTGTTCGCGATAAAATAAGGATTTTTGAAACCTTTACTACTTCTTTCATTTAAGAGGGAGTGGTACATAATTCAACGCTAAAAGCATTAATATAGAACTGCAGTTTTCTTGAAGCCAATTTGCGAAAAGTAAACAATAGCAATCCTAGACAATAGTTTTAGCCAACGTTTTAAATACAATTGTTTCCAGTGTTACCAACTTCTGAGGCACAATCTCTGACGCCGGAACCTCGTGCGTTTAACTGCGGCGCAAGAGATCACGCGTAACGAATTAGTAATTCTGGGTAAATATTTACTCATAAAGATGTCAAATACCATTATCTAGGATTGTCATTGTGTATTTTATCCATATTGGTTTCGAAAAAAGCGTAGAAATCAATTGATGTTTTCAGCGTTTATTTATCTACCACGCACTCTTAAGATAACTTGCATCTTCCCGCTACTTTTAATGCAAACCTATCAACCTAAGTAACAATCAAAGGTTGCGGCAACATAACTTCCTATTTTGAAATGCGCGGCATTCAGGTTGTGGACGGGAATAGTCTCATTCGAGAAGCGTGGGTCTAAAATTTTGTTCCCCACCGCTGTCGCATCGAAGCTTTCTGATTCACATAATGGTTTTTATTACAGCGTTAAGAAAAGAAATTATGTTGCCGCATCCTGTGTATTGTAATCAAATATGTTAAATATCCTCAGTATTATCAGAAAAAACACGACCAACTTAGCACTATACAGCATACATGGTTTACTTTTTAACGCACTTTGAATATGGCGGAGCATCTATAGCCAATCAGGGCACGAGTTGTTTGCATCCTGTCCGCAGCGCCATGTTCTGTTATTTCTTCAAGATTCCTTGGATTAGTCAGGAAGGAAAATAATCACATTACATTAACTTATACGCCATGTTCCTTTATTGACTGCTTCCACTCTCTAGTTGCCAACCTCCCTACATGTGTCATATAGCACTTAAAATAATTAAGGAAAACATGAAAGACTTATAATAATCAGAGTAACTAGAAACATTTATAAATGAACAGTACGTCCAACACAACACGGGTCTCTCAAAATGGCTAAAAACGGTTTTTTTACTGCTGTGACTTCCAAAATATTACCTGAATTCGTAAAGTGTGCCGTACAAATCACTCACGTACGTTGACTAGTAACGAACTAACTTAATAAAAGAGTCAAATCAGTGAATTTATAGCTTGTGAATATTAGACGATTTAGTTCTTGACTGTTTAATTTCTGTTTATCCTACGTATGGATATATAATCTACCTATTTTCTCTATTCTATGTATATAATTGCCACGGTTTTTAAAAATGGAGAAGAAACCTTGTCGTACGACCTACTGTTCTTGCTATGAATTGTTCCAATAATCGGAGACAAGAGGAAAAGAAGATATAAATATTAATATTATTATTATACTGAACATCTTATCACGAGCGCTCATATGCACATGCATATGAGCGCTCGTGATAAGATGTTCAGTATAATAATAATATTAATATTTATATCCACGCATTATTACACAGCCATACAATTTTTATACGTGATTTGTGCCAAATTCTTATACACAGACAAAATATTATCCTCTCGGCATTTAAAAATTAATCTTACAAACAAACACGTTTTTTCACTTCTGTTACACCTTCCTTATTCTGTGTCTTTATTCTGGCATCGCTTCAATATCACCTCAAATTATACCTCACCAGCGCTGTAAACTTTGCTGTTAGTTAGGGCTGCCTGTCAAAGTCTCCGAGCGGTGTACATTCAAAGAACGTTATAGTGGGTGGTTCACCATAAAGTGAGCACTTTTTAAGACTACGTTGTCAAAAAATAATTAAAAATAATTGTCATTAACACATGTCTTAACTTTTGAGTGCCGTACAATACACAGGATGCGGCAACATAATTTCCTTTCTTAACGCTGTAATAAAACCCATTGTGTGAATCAGAAAGCTTCGATTTAAATTTTTATAATGTAGGTACCGTAAAACGAGGTGAATAGACTCACCGTGGGTGAATAGGATCAAAACTTGAAACAAATTTCTCGGCAACAACGTTTCTTTTTAAAAGTTTCGTTCCAATCAAACTATCTGTCAACAGCATCAATTTGCCTATCAAGAAAAAAAAACAGTTTCTAGAGCAAATATTACACTGATAATTTCGTTCTAAATCTTTTGATTCTATCCACCCCGCTTACGATACTGTACATATCTGAAGTTTGGTTATTATACACAGTTTTGAAAGTCAAATCAGGTAGGTAACGCCCCTTCCCAAATTGTCCATCCGCTAAGTAAGCCTATTTCTGACGTTTCTCATGACACTTGCCACCATAGCAGTGGGTAAATTGGCAATTTATGCCCGGATGTTGGGATTCAGGACGCGTAGGGTCCTTGGACGGTTGACATTAACGCGGAATAACAAATCACAAAAAACTAATCGCAAGGGGCCAAATTGGGTGAGCGGGCTGCTGGCCACTTCAAATCGACATTTATTGAGATGAGGTGCTCCTCAAAACAGCCATCATGTTCACATACGCTCCTCACTGTTCCAACCGCATGATGTAGGTACCGTAAAACGAGGCACGATTTCCCTAATTATACGTGTGAAAATCCGGGGACCGACCCGGAAATTCGGTGACAACAGACACAGACCCCACACGACGACGTAAGAAAAGTTACAGAGACGTAACCCGACAATCGTGTCTGAACTAAAATCAAACGCTTTCATTCGCATGTTCCCTCTACGCAAAGTCCCAATCCAGTTTAATGTCCATACATCGATGGCACGACAATTTTTATTATTTAAGGTCCAGACATTTTGCATTTACAACAGTAATGTGTAGACGTATTTATGAACAGTTACGTACAATTAATTACACATCCACACAGACGTTTATAAAAATTATTCCTTATACTATAATTCAGCATTGTGTTGACAAATACTATAGTAATGATAATATAGAATAAAACTATTACGCAACATACCCTAAGAATCATGTACCAGTACAACCAATAAATAAAAACAAATTAAGGGTTTATTCCTCTGGTAAGTAATTCCAAGACGAAGGTAACATATGAAATTTTAGGTGCTTTTCAATATTCGTTGTGAACTAAATCTCTCACCTAGTAATGCAAACATACCTTGAAAAAATTTTAATCTAATTTAGTTTCTTTCTCAGTTTCGCAATATTTAGTAAAACAGTAATGTATAGGTGATTTGGAATAAAGTGAGCACTCAAAAAAGCCCTTATTAATTTATACTTTCTGCCAGTTTCTATCTTTCCACCGAATGTAAACACAAATATTGCCACGTGCTTTTATTTGCACAGGGTCGTGCAATATTTACAACTACATTAAACTGCTCCGATGTTATCTACAATGTCTACTCATTAAATGCACGAGGGCTGAAAATAAGATATAATCAAAAGTAATCTTAATAATAAATATCTGCGAGTTATCTTCTTATAATACTGGTTTATGTCCATCGACTAATTTATACAACACGCACTATTGCCGTTACGAATCTCGTAGATGCGGTCACAGTTTATTTGAATTTGTAACTCAAAAAAGAAATGACACACGAAATTCAAGAATTCAAGTTTCGTTCAGTTCTACCGCCACGAACGACGAAGACGACGCACTTCAGAAACAATAAATAACGTATTTTCTTAAAATGTGAATTAAAAAGTATGTTGTTTCTAGACTGGCGAACACAAAACATAATTTACAGAATACCGATGGTTTCACATCATTTGGCAATTATATTCGTAGTAATTTCCAATACTTTTGAATGTGAATATACGCACAACTGACAAACACATGCAAATTATGCAACTTAGCGGAGCCGCGAAAAAAACGGCGAGAACCTAACTCAGATGCCACCTGTCGGTGGAATTTTGAACTTTCAGAAGCGCGAAGCAAGCTGTAACGAGCATGATGACCTGAGGTCGGCGATAGCGCCACATTCTTCTGGCGCCAATTGAGTCTAATTACACTGCAAGTAGGAATGTAAATAAGATCACAAATAAATATTTTGAAGTATATTAAATAGAGAGAGGTCGATTTCATCTGATGTTCTTTCACTAACGTTGTATTCAAATAGGAAAATACACGGAACTACGTGAGATGAATAGCTACCAACCATACAAGCAGTGAACTCTTGTTAATGGTAACTTGTATGCAGTAACGGCTAGTGATATTTTTCAAAGGTTAAATCTTTAGTGCTCACATTATCCCGAATGACCTATATGCCACATTTTACGTGCACAATATGGCATCAATGCAATGAGAGTGCCTTCTTGCACTCCACGTCTAGGTATTATTTTATATACGTTATGTCAAGTAAACGTAGAATCATGTTTAAAGTGCTCGGGATTTTAACCTGCACACATAATATGCAGGTCAGAACAGTAATAGTAAGATATCTGTGGAGCGCAGGAGGGAATGAACTACAGTGCTCTGTTGCCACGCTGTGCATGTAAAATATCATCGTACAACATTTTGCCGTTAACATTTTCGTCTCTAATTTAGTCTAGGTCTGTGTGCTTATTATGTGGACATCCTGTATTGTCTTAATCGATGCAAATTTTGCAACATTTTGCTTGGAAAAAAAAGTAGATTACAAAGTAAAAACAATTTTCAACACATCATATATGCAGCAGTGTTACGATACCTGATATAAGAAACGTAAAACTCTTGACAAGGAGAAAGGCATATTTTCTTTCCATCTGAACAAATCCAAGGAAATTATAATAATTCTAAAAGTGTGACAATTACGAGTTTCAGGATGCTTCGAGGGAATAATCCAACAAACTTTACTATGCACTCTGACTGGCAGTCGTCACAGCCCAGGGTCTGAGACCTCTTCTAGTGTTGCCGGCTGGAAGACAACAAATAGAACACACACGAGGAGAGGAGGGAAAATGAAGCGGCAACCACGACAGACGGCGCCCTCTTGCATTCCTAAGACGTGAGGCTTCACTGTAGTGTTTTATTTGTCCTTCCGTATTTCCGGACAAGCGGGGAGCAGCAAGCGTCTAGCCGGGCTGGCACGCACCCCGACACTCTTAGGGCCGTATCTATAAACGGCTTTCGAATGACAACCAACTGCTCACCAATGCTTTCTCTATGGGGATAGCAGGAGGTTGTCAATCGAAAGCAGTTTATAGATACGGCCCTTAGTCACATGACAAGGCAACATACACTGCCACTAGCAACATGGTAACATCCCGCCAACACAATAATATCTGCTCCCTACCATTTTCTCTTCGTACGCTTAACAGTTTAAACGGGGTGAGGCTGAAAGGTGGCCGCCCGGGTAAACATATTCTGCGTGTTCGAGGCCTAGAAGTAGAGGCGGTAAGGGCGACATAGCACGCGCACCTCCTCCTAGACTCTGGCGCAAACAAGTCAAGTCGCTGAATTAGCGCGCAGTCTTCTCGCTCACTACTCGCCTCTACAAGACATTCAATAGTGAACCTATAATGCAATTATTTATATTAAATACAATCCTATACCGTTTTGAAATATTCCACTCCAAGATTTTCACACCTAATACGGGCCACAAAAACACCCATTTTCGCAGCGTAAAATTGAACTTCAGATATACGTGGAAGACCGGAAATGGTATACACGCGTGTGACGTTCTCTGAACGGTTTCCTCGGCAGATATAGTATAACTTATTCTGAGCAGTTTAGTATATTCATATAACGGCCGAAGCTCTGCATACCGTTCTACGACCTGGACATGCGGCCACCTTGTGAAAGAATAGCAGCAGAAACCTTCGCTGAAATATAGTTTTTGGAAGTCAATAAAGACCACTCGTAGGTAAAAGGTTTTGATAACTTTACTGCGTAAGTAACCATTCCGTCAGAATATTGCACGTGATTACAGTAATCTCTTTCGTTGGAATCACAATATCATACACTGTGCCCTAAAAATACGTCACTCAGGCTAAATATCTGCTCAAAAAGTTGGCAATAATTGTTTTCTAGGACGACCGATTTTTTAATATAATGTATCTGTATGTTCGCTTCAAGAAACAGGCCTTTGTAAATTAATGTATTTTACTGTATACCTATCTCTCTCTCTCTCTCTCTCCCACATTACAGCGTTTCTCCACCTCCCTCTCCTAGTCACCCAGCTATAGGTATCTCCGATGTCTACTGGACACAGAGCAGAGGTCACATGATCCTGGTTCGTGCAGCGGATGACTTACATCTTACTTTCTACACGCAAGGCCATGAACTGGTTCGCAAGTCTTTCAGTTGTCAGTTCGCCCTTATGAAATCCCGAGTGTACGCTTCGCCAGCTATTGGAAAAGCTTCGAACTTGCCAAGTAACACATTAAGAGGAGTCTTTCGCGGTGTCAAATATCCACCTTTGACGCGCGGGAACAGCGGAGAGTATCACGCTAGACCGGAAGCATATCGGCTCTATTCACAGCTCGCCAAACTGGCGTGCAATGTTTCCGTTGTAGTCTTTTTTCTATGAGGCTGTAAGCGGTGACCCTAATATTTTATTTTTGAACAGTATGGAGTAAAGACCAACGCATGCCTCGCGCTTTACACTTTACGAATTCAGGTAATATTTTGGAAGTCACAGCAGTAAAAAAAAAACCCCCGTTTTTAGCCATTTTGAGAGACCCGTGTTGTGTTGGACGTACTGTTCATTTATAAATGTTTCTAGTTACTCTGATTATTATAAGTCTTTCATGTTTCCCTTAATTATTTTAAGTGCTATATGACACATGTAGGGAGGTTGGCAACTAGAGTGTGGAAGCAGTCAATAAAGGAACATGGCGTAAAAGTTAATGTAATGTGATTATTTTCCTTCCTGACTAATCCAAGGAATCTTGAAGAAATAACAACATGGCGCTGCGGACAGGATGCAAACAACGAAGATATTTATGTGCATTATTACAATTCATGAAGTGAGTTCGGGAAGCGTGTTCGGGAGTTATAAAAAACAAAATAATACGAAAGGAAGCATGGTCATAGGACAATGGCTATGAAGTACGTGTAGTGCTGTAGGTGAAGAGCATATTGAAGAAGATGGACAGCATCAAGCCACCCAGCGAGCTGATCGTGTCGGGAGGAGGCGCAAGCTGTAAATTGTGGAGACGAAAGTTTGATATTTATATGAAGGCTTCTGGTGGTGCCCCAAAGGAAGACTCAGAGAAGGTAGCCACATTGTTAAACGTGGCTGGTGACGAAGCACTTCAGATATATGATACTTGGGAATTGACAACTGAACAGGAAAAGAACTACAAATTGGTGCTACAAAAATGCTAACATTTTTTTTCAACCGAAACTAAATATATGTGTTGAAAGACGATAGATCTAACAGAAAAGTACAAATGAAGGATGAGAAGATGGACAACTTTGTCACAGACTTACGCAGGCTAACTGCTACATGCGATTTCGCAGCTTTAGGAGACTCTTTGAAAGGGATCGTATCATCTGTGGGGTA
This sequence comes from Medauroidea extradentata, assembly GCA_003012365.1. Classification (NCBI taxonomy): domain Eukaryota; kingdom Metazoa; phylum Arthropoda; class Insecta; order Phasmatodea; family Phasmatidae; genus Medauroidea; species Medauroidea extradentata. The sequence continues at coordinate 5,250 of PNEQ01008813.1, read as the reverse complement.
AGAGGTGAGAAGGTTAGAGAAAGAATGTTGCGGGAAAGCGGTCTCACGGTGGAAAAAGCAGTTGCTATTGCTAAGTTAGCGGAAGAAACGGAACAACTCAAGCTAATGTCAACAGAAAAGAAAACACATCTTATGTGCAACACGTCACACATCAAGATAGTTCACCAAGCATGTGGGAGCGGCCAGAAGAGGGCAGTCCACGGCATCAATCCAGCAGGTGACCAGAAATGAGGGCAGCAGAAGCAGAGGTGGCCATCAGGACTACAGGGGAAGAATCACTATCAGAGATGTCAACAGATTTTCCAGGCCGGCCACAGCAGACCAAGGAAGCTGGGTAGCTAATGACACAAGAAATCATTACTGCTGGGGAACAAGTAACCATAAGGTATACAGAGGTCATGAAAATGAGTCTCTTCTTGCATTAAGAGTGAGTGTTTGAACACGAAGTTTGTACGTCAACTGATTTTGTCCGCCCTGAAACTCTTCCCCCTACACCTTCTGCAGTAAAGTACCATTCCTTAAGGGCTTATCTCCGAATCATGGAATGGAAAGAACTATCTTCTTTAATGAGGCCAGAAGACTGGGGTTGGCAACTAAAAAATGGCATGTACTTCCCTATAATGACAGATATCAAACTTGCTCCAGATAGTATACTCAAAGTGATTTTCTGCAACTGTAAAGGAAACTGTCAAACTCTGAGGTGTTCGTGCAACAAATATGGCCTATCATGTACTGCAGTTTGTGGGCAGTGTCAGGATGTGAACTGTGAAAATAAAGAAAAGACAGGGTGGCCACTCATTGCAACAAAGAAAATTCCCTGATTTTTCCCTGATAGAAAACCAAAAATTTCCCTGATTTTTGCAAGTATGAAAACAACATTTTGGCATATTATTCAACATATTTTTCAATAAATATAAATATTTTAAGTCCTTCTTGACACTACTATCAGTGAACTTGACAAAACAATCAGCAGAAATAACTACGAACTTGACAATGGAGTATAACCATACCTACATAACGGTCATTTTTTCAATAGAAATGATATAATGCTTTCAAAACACCATTATATTCCTTCCTTTGACTTTAGCGGAAGCTTAAAATGAACGAGACAAGAAAATTCCTCGACATTTCTCAGATGAACTAAAAATTCCCTGACATTTCCCTGATATTTCCATGTGACCACAATTTCCCTGATAATTCCAGGTTTTCCAGGTGGGTGGCCACCCTGAAAGAGTACAAAAATAAACCAAAATGATATTTTTTTAACTCTGTTGTAGTACGTACAATTAAGTTAATTCAACGTCAGTTTTAGGCGAAAATTGATGAGGACATTTCTTTTAGATAATTTAATAAGGAATAGTTTTGTCTTAACAATTTTTGGTATGACAAATTGTTCAAGGGATATATAGGAAAAACGGTTTTTGGCCACCATTTTCCAAGATGGCGAACTTTCCCCAAAGAATAGGAATACGGATTTTTAGGTAATAATAAAAGACATTTTCTAACAAAATGGCGCAAAAATCATTTATGCTGGAACTATTTCCTTGACATATTGCATTTGTCTTGTACTACATGCAGATAATGCATATGTATACTCAGTAAAATTGGTGAGAGGAGAAATGCAATGACGCCTCAACACATCGCAGAATGTACCCGAGTGCGAGTGTGTGGATGATCACTTGTCTGCCGTTCACGTGTGGGAAATGTGGCGGAGGTTGCCGTTGGACGGCGTGTTTTTCGGGGAACGTCCACCCTCCCTCCCTTATTATGTCGTTGCTCCACACTCATCTCACCTCATCCATTCTTCGTGAAGGAGGAGTGGATAAGGTGGGCAGGTCTGTTTCGCCTGCCTACCTTCACCACGCCCTTCTCCAACCAACATTGTGACCCTACCAACCCTACCAAACGGCGGGAAACACGTAGTAGTTTTAATTTTCTTTTTATACGATTCTGAATGTGAATGGTTGGCAAGTATATGGTGGATGTTGTAGTAAATAAAAACGTCTAATTTAATAATTTTATTCAATTTGTCAAGTTCTCCATCCCAATCGAAACTGGTTGCGTCCAGGACAATGTGAGTACCTATTGGTTGGTTGTACTGAAACCTTAGGACAAATGCTCAAAATTTTAAACATTTCAAAATGTCTCCTCATTACATGACATGCTATGGATTTCACTCTTCCTTACAATAACAAAGTGCAGCATGAGTATAGGATGTTCAGGATAAACTGAGGACTGCTTACAATTTTTTTTTAGCCATTATGCCTCTGTCTTTACTGTTTTAAAAACAAAAACTCCCATGTAAATAAAAACTAGCATAAACATTTGACAACTCTCAAAACTGTACTTCTATAGCCCCAATTAATAAATGTTTTGATTATTATAAGTGTTGGGAAGTGCTCACTTTAAGGTGAACCCCCTATAATGTGCATGTAACAGGTACCCTTTGCTGTTTCAATTTAATGTTTAATAGAACAGAAAGGGGGGAAAAAATGGAAAATTTCAGATTTTCACCCCCTGACCCCCCCTTTTTTCACATACTTTTTTTAAGGATGTGCACAGCTCTTATTAATGGTTACTGGATTTAACGTCTTGTCAACAGTGAAGCCATTAATGCAATACAACGGGGAAAGGAATCGGCCATGACCTTTATTATTAAATTATCCCATGGGAAGATAAATCAGGATGTCCAGAGCAGGAAATGGAACCTGCATCCTCCTGAATGTGAGTCCCAAAGTGTTTTCATTGTGCCACCTCGTTGGAGGGCTCTGAACGAAAGGATGAGTTATGACCTAATGATAACAGACAGAAATGTTCAACCCTGTGGCTAGAGGTACGTAGATAGTAAACCTAAACATAACATAATGTTACCTTAATAGTAAAACCTCGTAACTCCATTTCACTTCCATTCAGAAAAAAAAGAGAAAAAAACAATTATATTTCTCACACACAGAGAAAAAAATTCACAATTTGTACAACATTATTATAAATGAAAATTTTTTTAACTACTTTTAACAATATTTACTTGTAAATACCTCATCAAGATGGTTAAAAAGGGCTCAAATGTCCGATCTTCATAATATGGAGTTACGAGCTTTAACTATTAAGGTAACGATAAATGGAAAGCAGCCTAGTGATTTGTACAGAAAGTCACAAGAATAGAAGACAGCATTCTGAGAAGACAATCTAGGATGGGTTCATGAACATCTTACACATTCACCAACAATAAAAACCATAAAGGTTTATTTTACACACAAAAACATTTGTCAATTTTCCACAAAGGTGACTCCATCTTAACAGTGTTTATACAATGACTGGCTATCCCTCCGTAGCTTTGCCAATGCGATACACATGCAGCTTGCCACATAATGTTGGCAGTATTCTTAAAAAATTAATAGAAAACACTAATATAATACACAGGCCCATGAACAAAAACTGTACCACATTCTGTACTGATAGGACTACAAAATGTAACCCCATATAAATTATAAGTAGCCCTATCCAAATGAAGAAAAAATCACGACAATATGTTGTTGAGTTAAAGTTATATCATAAATTCATAACATTTCCTTCATTTTCATACCTGAGGGGTCAAATTCAGGAAACATATTAAATTCATTCCTCTACCACATGTGATTCTGCACAATAACAATAAGCTCAATGTCAAACACTGTCGGCTTATAAAAATTTAATAAAATATATATTCTCATGGATAAAGTCGTTCATGTGACAACCTTCAGGCATGTGAAAACCTAGAATTCTTACATAAGAAAAACTGTACTCCTTTTTTATATTTGACATGTAAGAAGACAGATACAAGGTTTCCAACACACCTCAATTCATTTTTATTTGATTCTAAAATTCTGAAACGGCTTGTAAATTAATAGTAGAATTCGGTAAACTCTAATATGGTATGGTGATTAATAAAATATAATACATGCATTCTCACTGTTCTGTTCCTGTACATCATCTTATGTTAGGCAGCAAATAAACATTTTTAAATAACCTGTGACTAACTTACTACGTCCACTATACTGTCCTAAGAAAAACTTCAACTTTAGTTTTCACTGGCTAGGTTACTTCTTGCATCACTGTATTATTGAAAAAATGTGCTACAGATTTACCACCATCTACAACACTGCAGCAGTAGTGAATACTGTGTTCAATTTTATTAGACCCATAAACTCCTGTAATTTTTTAGAATGTTTACTTACCAAATTACATAAAGATTGTTCAGATCCTTGCAATTTGTTGTGTGTGTTTGTCTATAATAACTGTAGCCATATTTATTGCCATTATCCATATCCCATGCCTAAATTTTTAAAAAGAATCATGAATTTATGAGCCAGTGTCACTAAACACGCTGAATTCTGTTTAGTTTCTTCCTGATTCAAAGTTGGAAAAGATTAATTATAAAATATTTAATTAGGGACTTAGTTAATGACCCTACCCAAACATTGTTTTTGAAACATTAAATATAGTTTTGAAGTCATGAAGTTAATTTAAAATATCAAATAATAATCTCTCGCCATAACTCCTAGTGCCAATTTAGTCCGATATTAGGTACTCGTTTAATTGCAAAATGTAATTTTTCTATTAAAAGACACTGGCAATAATTCATCACACCTTTAATTTATTACACAAATATTAATAATTTTAACAAAAAATGTGATGCAGCCTCTTAAAGAGGAATGCAGATATTCATGAACATTAGATAGGTATATAAAATCAACAAATATATATATACACACCAACTATAATAACAATTAAAAAAACATAAAATATTTTGAAAAATGACATAACACCTCTTGAAAAAATAACCCCTAACTCTGCCAACTATAGACCAGTGTCCGAAAATTAAATGCTAATTTTAGTTTCTCATTGCCTAATCGTTACTTGACATAGATTAACTGAACATTTTTAGATTACTTTGACATATAATTTATAAGGAATGTAATAATTGCAGATATTATTTTTAAAACATTTATATTTATAGTTTTAGAATCATCAGATAATGGTGCTTAAATCCCATGTTGAAGTGTTGTAATAATATATATTTTAGTACTACAATGAAGGAAGTTACAATTTGTAGCCTACATGGAAAATTCAACATGAGGAATGAGATCCCATAGTATTACGTTATATAGCATAATATTTATTTATTTAATTATGTGAGATTTAAACATTGTGCTTCCAGTCAGACTCACAACAATGCTCATGCAGATTATAATCCCCACACACTTTTTTAAA
>PNEQ01008811.1:0-11947 GCA_003012365.1 Medauroidea extradentata | reverse complement strand
CGCTCCACAAACAACAACAACAAGCCCTACGTGTATGTAAACAAACTCAGCATGCCGTTACTACTAACAGCGAGTGATAGTAACCACGCTCCACAAACAACAACAACAAGCCCTATGTGTATGTAAACAAACTCAGCATGCCGTTACTACTAACAGCGAGTGATAGTAACCACGCTCCACTAACCACAAATAACAAGCCGTATGTGTATGTAAACAAACTTGGCATGCCGTTACTACTAACAGCGAGTGATAGTAACCACTCTCCACAAACAACAACAACAAGCCCTACGTGTATGTAAACAAACTCAGCATGCCGTTGCTACTTACAGCGAGTTATAGTGACCACGCTCCACAAACAACAACAACAAGCCCTACGTGTATGTAAACAAACTCAGCATGCCGTTACTACTAACAGCGAGTGATAGTAACCACGCTCCACAAACAACAACAACAAGCCCTACGTGTATGTAAACAAACTCAGCATGCCGTTACTACTAACAGCGAGTGATAGTAACCACGCTCCACAAACAACAACAACAAGCCCTACGTGTATGTAAACAAACTCAGCATGCCGTTGCTACTAACAGCGAGTGATAGTAACCACGCTCCACAAACAACAACAACAAGCCATACACATACATTTACACTCACACATTAGCCTCGTGCAATCTCACTATATGGGTTGCAACTATTACTCGTCGCCCGGATTCCCGGCTAACCCTTCACCATGCTGACGCTGATGATGATGGATGTTGTTCCTTGTTATGCCTCCACGTGCTCCACTGCACGCATCGAAGTTTCTCTTTGTCTCAGCGTGCTCCATGGCTCGTTCCCTTTCTTCAGTTGCGCAACGCCACTGAGTCCACATGTTTTTCGCACCTTAAATGTACTGCGGTAACCTGTACGCGCCCTTGCCAGCACCTCGACTCTTATCTGCTCGTCAGCAGAACACAAGTTCTTATCTCAGTATATTGGGTACATGGGTTCGAAAAAGGTTCTTACACAAGCTAGCAGTTCACGGTTCCAGCACACCAAGTTAACTCTTAATACCAGAATAAATAGAAAATGTTTGGCTTCGTTATTTCTTCAATTTACTTTTCAAAAATTTTAGTGCTTGCCATGTTTTTATTACATAGACGCGGTGGGCTTGACCAAATAAAATTATACTAACAATAAATACTTGTTTTAGCGCCCTAATATTCACATATTAAAGCCAAGCATGGCTTAATATCTGCAAAAACTCGGCTTACTACGCTCATGCATGGTGATATACTTCACCACATGGTAGCGTGGTGCCGCCTCACGCACGTCCACACCCCTCGATCTCCCACGCTAAGATAAACTCTCCCGGGGTCCAGCGGCCTCGGGCAGCGAGTTCGCCGGAACTCGCCCAGGCCCGCCACCTCAGGAAACAACGCACGTGCGCAACTCTTGAGAGCAACCCCTGTTGTTTTGCTTTGTGATCTCTTACCAGTAATTACCAAACAGCCTTAAAATATAAGTTATGGGTAATACTCCCCAAATATCAGTTACATTTACACTCTCACTAGTTTCATTTTCACATTTCAGGTCTGTAACCACAGTTGGCACTTCTTCAGGCCGCCATGTTCCTTGCTCTCTCTGGGCAATATATATATATATATATACACACACAAATAAACGTTTACAAATAGCCTTTCCCGGGAAATTTGAACAAACAACATCTTCCATAACACTTAAATCCCTCTGGGGTGCTCTCATCTACCTGAATCAAGGCAAATAAACATCTTAATGGTTCGGCCCACCACACATAATTAGATTAAGATTTAATTACAGTGTACTGAGGTTCATTACCAGTTCAGAGTTCATTATTTAAGGTTTTATTTCCATGGTCTTGTTGAACAATCATAGTTGTTCAGTCCAGGTTATTTATATACATTTATCCTATCCTAACACGTGTACCTTTAACTATCCCCACCATGGGTAATTTCGATGCACTGATACCAGTAAGCCGGGCAATCCACCATTGGCATGGCTCTTATCATCGCTACTTGCAAACCCAAACACACTATAAAGCATTGCGAGGTCCTATTAGACCCATACTGACGCCGGGGAAGGAAAGGAGGCTCACCCCTCAATTGACAGAGACACGTATAGATTTATCTCTAAACCTAGAGACTCATTGAGAAACCACAGAAGAAAAAAAAAACTTTTAGAACAAGCAAGGATGGGTAGGCCTGGCCAAGTGCCTTACACTACTACGAGCAATAAATCTCCTTCCATCAAGATCATTACATATAGTGACAATGTCAAAGACTCCACATCGCAGCAACATCACACTTAAACTAACACAAACAACAAAAACAAACTGATTGACGTTGACGAACTTTCAAAATCCGAACGCCATATGAAAAACAATGGCGAGACAACTGATGACGCGGAAGGATTCATTGTATACAACAGGCGGCTACACTTGCAGACCCAAGAGACAACCGACAAGAAACAAGTGAGTGAGAAGCAAACTTCCAAGAAATCTGTTCAACTTGGCGTACGCAACACAGCTTCGTTAAAAACTGTTACTAAACAAGTGAGGCCTAGGATGAAGGCTTTATTTATGTCGCGTTTTGCTGCTGACGTCACTGAGGACGAAGTGGTAAACTATATAAACACTGAAATAAATTGGAAAAATTTGAAATTTGCCACATTAAAAACAAAATATGACTCTTATTCTTCTTTCCATGTTGCGGTTGAGGAATCTGAGTTAGACAGTATTTTAAACACTGTTTTTTGGCCGTCCGGCTGCCTTATCAGCCCTTTCTATGGTAAACTGTAGGAGTCTCAGCTTTTCTCCCAGGCGAGTGCTACTTCTCACCCTGATATTAATTTAAATCAGGTGGCCGGAGGCGTCTCTTCTTAAATCACCTCTTTATTGTCTATGCAGGTATGTTTAAAAGATATTCACCTTTACTATCAAAATGTAAGGGGTCTATGGACAAAATGCCACCAATTTGAGGAAAATCTTTTAATGTCTAATTATCATATTATATGCTTAACTGACACTTGGCTAAATTCTAACAGTGTTAACTCCCAGTTCTTTCCGAGCTATGACAATGTTTTCTGATGTGATAGAAAATATGACGATATTATTACTAGGGGAGGAGGTGTGCTGATTGCTATTAACTCCCTTTTTATCCCCTAACTGTCTTGAAGCCTGAGTTTCAAATTAATGATCTTGATGCTGTTTGGGTAGAACTTACTATTAGTAAAATAAAAATTCTCATTGGTAATATATATTTTCCTCCTCAACTTGCTGTTCAGGAGTTTAAAAGCTCTTTAGATACTCTAGAATCCAAACTCTCAAATTATCCTCATCGTGTTATTGTTGTTGGTGATTTCAATATACCAGGGATTGACTGGAAAAATCATCACGCCCAAAATATTGAACATTATTACAATAAACAAAAAGGACTACTACTGTTAGAAAATATTAACTCACTTAATCTTACACAATTTAACTTTACTAAACCTGATAAGTCTCTCTTAGATCTAGTCTTCTCTAATAGTTACATTACTGAAGTTTCCCGGTCTCCTGATCCTTTGATTAGTGAAGATGAATATCATCCTGCAATTTTATGCTCCCATCAGCTTGAAGTTTCACAATTGACATATAACAACGCTTCCTTTTTCTCTCGAGATTACCACAACGGTGACTATCTCTCATTGTATTACGCCCCAAAAATATTTGTTTGGAGTCCTATCTTTAATATGAATAATGTTAACCTCATGGTTGAATATTAGGCTGATAATTCTTCAAAAATATTGATACTTACTTACCGTTAACCCTGATATCTAATAGAAAATACCCTGTTTGGTTTTCCTCTGTTCTTATTAAGCTTATTATGAAAAAATATAATCTTTACAGAAAGTATAAAAATCAAAAGAATGAACAAAATTATTCAAATTTCTCTGTACAGCGCAAATTGGTGAAGAACTAAATCAGAGTTAATAAAAGGCATTGGCTTCTTGAAATGAATAACAATATTAAACGTAATTCCAAACAGTTTTGGAAGTATGTAAAATTTATGAAAGGTGGTCACCACCCTGACTTAACCATTCTCAATAACGATAATTTAACACAAGATTCAAGTGAAGTAGCTAACCTGTTTGGTCAACATTTTGCTGAGATCTATGGAAAACCTTCTCAAACTTCCAATGTAAATTTCACCTCTGATTCTAATACTCACTTACCTATCCCTACAGTCACCAATAGTTTAGTACTTTGGTCTATGAAATATTTTAAATCTAGTAAATCTTCAGGACCTGATGGTATTGTGGCGGTCCCTTTACTATTGTTCCTGTACTCATATGGATGTGCAGACAAGTAGAGAAAGAAAAAAAAAATTGGGAGCAGTGTTACCACAGCATCACGTGCAGTAGAACAGAGTTCTTATCTCGGGTTCAAGTTCATGGTGTTCGAAGTATGCGAGATTTACTGAAGTGAAAACAAATTTAAAGTGTTCCTTTGAATGAATGGCTTTACTCAGGCACTTTACACTTTACATTACATTTTTTTGTTTATCTGCAGCAACAACAAAAACGGAACAAAACAAAAAAAAAATTAAATAGGACTCCACCGGTGGGTTACTCAAACACGAGTACACACAAAGCAAAAAAAAAGAGACAAAGCTTAGTGCGAGCTAGTTAGCCAGGCTTGGCCAACACAAAGGAGTTCCACTGCTAGCGCGCCTTGCCTGATTGTGCCCTCAATCACGAATCACGACAAAATAAAATTAAGCTACTGGTAGTGGTCAAACTTGGATAATCTTTATATTACTCGCGCCATCGGAAGAGTCTTCAACTGAAATCTGGCCAGCTGGCCAAGTACCTTGGTCCGCATTTCAGCGAGCGCGAGCTAACACATCTTACCAAGTATGCTGATCTTTGAAATAACTGTGCAATGGGAGTGCATGACTGGATTTGTTTGTATTTACATACTCCATTGCGAAATAAATGACTGTCACAAGAAAACTAAAAGTAAAAATAAGACAAGAAAACATAAATAAGCAGAGTATGCTTTAGTCATCAGGATACATACACAACATGAAATTCCAAAACTGGAATATGGTCAGATAAAACAAGGAACAGAAAAAAAAACCTAGGTTGACATGCGACACAACGATGAGACTACTGTGTTTTATTTCGTCTCATCTTTTCTGTTGTCTGTTGTTTTTTCTGTTTGTGTCCGACATCTTTGTGTTTTGTTTAGTCTCATCGTTGTGTCGTTTGCTGTAATTCTGTTTGTGTTTTTTTTAGTCTCATCGTTGTGTCGCATGTCAACCTAGGTTTTTTTTTTCTGTTCCTTGTTTTATCTGACCAGTTTACAGTTTTGGAATTTCATGTTGTGTATGTATCCTGATGACTAAAGCATACTCTGCTTATTTATGTTTTCTTGTCTTATTTTTACTTTTAGTTTTCTTCTGACAGTCATTTATTTCGCAATGGAGTATGTCCATACAAACAAATGCAACCAAGTATGCTGATCGGAAACGACTGGGGGGAAGCTTCGGTAAGCGCGCCCATGCGCGTCACCGAAACTAGCGCCACACTGCGGCCACTGCGAGAAACTCCTCTGATTATTACAATAACTTACAATATACTTCCAAATTATTAGTAAAAGTGAATTTGAAACATGATGTTGATGCACGCAAAATGTGTACATACATTAATTAAAATTACTCAAAATTACAATATTTTAGCAGAAATCTGTCAAATTCTGTTATCAAGCCACTGCTCATTCCAGGGCCGCCGGAAATGACGGACCAACCAGAACGTTCCGGACCGATGTCGGCCCAGCGCATTCCTGAGCGGCGCCGTCATGTCTGGGTCCAGGCGCCTAGCCTGGGCCAGAACTTTTGCTAAATGTAATTTTTACAGATATAAACCAAGGCGTCATAGTTACACAAAAAGTTACTTAGATAAAATATTAAACATTAAATCCTGATTAGAATGACACTAAACAAGGCATACTTATGACAGAGCAATTAAAATATTAATTTAAAAAAAAACTAACTAGTCACAAAATTAATTATGCACATCCTGTTAACCCTAAGTAACCCACCACAACTGTCAGCAACATCGTACAGATCACCATCAAAATACAATATTTGGTTACAGAACTGATAATAAAGGAAAATAAAAGCTGCAGGCAGCTATTGGGAAATATTTATCTGCTGGGCCCAGCGTTCATATATGAGCGGTCTTAAATGACTTCGCAGAGTCACGGTCCCTCTTTGAAACCTTGATGTGTAGAATAAGATCAGATACAAAACAAAAATAAATTGATGTGGTAATCATTTAGATTTTTATGAGAACCGACGCACTTCTGCACTGCACACGCTATAAAGAGGGGGCAGTTCTAACAGCCTAGACTGGGTAGTCAGCTATACCTGCACACATTTCTTCTTAAATGACTTGGTAGCGCTTCCTACCCTATCCTTGATATAATAGGCATCACTAAGCCGGAGGTTTGTGGGCTAGCTTATTTGGGTGCTGTTTAAATACAGATATGTTAAGCACAGAACAAAATGCAAGCAAAAAAAAAATGAGTTTTACACAATTAAAATAAATGCATAAGAGGAAGATAAAAAAAAACTAGGGCACCATAAAGGCCAGGTTCTTCACAGTATCCCTAATTTTATAATCAAAGTCTGTGCTGAAATCTTTGCGCCCATATTAACTAAGGTCATTATACTCTATCCATTCCAAGATTGCAGCTTGTGTCACTCCGCCTGTTCCCGCGCTTGAATGACATTGGCTGTTCAACAAACCGCCACACCACCTCCGCGTGTCTCGCGAGCTGTCGACTGCCGACAAGTGGAGAAACGGAATCGCGCCTCGCTGTAGAGGAAACGGAATCACGATGGACGTGGCGTCGTCGCGTAAGTCGTAGTTTATCCATTCCTTGCACATATAGTATTTCATGCGCACAGAGTGATATTATATTACAGAGGATTAAAAAACGCAACTAAACGATAAAATTACCTATCCCGAACTAAAACACAGAAATTTAGCGTAGGACCTATTTCCTCTTGTAACGACACTGTTAACTAACCAGCTAACCAATGGTCGAGAGCTCAGCTGTGACAGTGTTTATTTCTGCTGCAACCTTAGAATGGATACAGTATAGTACTAGTTTGGCTTGTGGTACTTTTCCTAACATGTGGAAACAGGCTAACGTAACTCCTGTTTTTAAAAAAGGAGATAAACATAATCTTAATAACTACAGGCCTATTCCGCTTCTAAAGTAATGGAAAAAATTATTCACAGACATATTAATTTTCATTATAAGAATATAATATCCAATTGTCAACATGATTATTAGTATAAAAGAAATGCTACAACTAATTTATTTGAATACATTGATGAAATTTACAGTGCTGTCATATCGAGAGGTCAATATAATGCTATATATTTTGATCTAAAAAAAGCTGCCTATATTAAATGTATTCAGAGCTATTTGATGAACAGAACTTTTACTGTCAAAGTCAAGAATGTCTTTTCCACTTCCTTTCTTGCATCCTCTGTCGTCCCTAAAGGTGACACTTTGTCCCCTCTTTTATTCAGTTTGTTTATTAATGATATTGTACAACAATTAAACTTTACTAATTGCCTATTGTATGCTGATGACCTGAAAATATTTGCTAAAATTAGTAACTTAACTGATTGCATTAAACTTCAAGCTGATATTGACTTAGTCCGTAAGTGGTGCAAGAATAATAGTATGAATCGAAAGTATGATAAAACTATCTGTATTACATTTACGCGTAAAACTAACCCTATAAAATTTAGGTAAATAATTGCAAAATTAAACATAATGATAATGTACATGATTTTGGAATATTGTTAGATAGTAAACTTTATTTCATTCACATGTTGATAATTTAATCTCCAATGCTCATCGTACTCTAAGGTTAGTAAAATTCCTGACCTATAATGCTTCTTCTCCGGATTCCTTAATTAGCCTTTACTATGCTTTGATTAGGTCCTATTTAGAACACTGCTCTGTTGTTTGGAATAGTATTACCATCACGGACTCTAATCGTATTGAGTCAGTACAATACAAATTATTTAATTAAAACTATTCACATGAGATTCTCTCAACCGTTAATGCCTTTCAGTTATGTCGATATTCTTACTGATTTTAAGACTACCACTTTACATGCTCGTAGGATAGTTAATGATGCTCTATTTTTTATTAACTCTTTTCTCTATTATTTTGATTGTCAAACTATTATAAACAATACAGGTTTAAATGTGCCTAACCGTATTAGTAGAAACTTTAATATTTTTTACGCATTACCTAAAAATATAAACTTAATTAACAGGTGTATATTCCATTTTGATGATGTTTGTAAGTTTGATCCTTTTAAGGATAAAATAATTGTATTCTGGGACTTTAAATAAGGTTGACTAAGTGTGTCTCAGTTCTGTCTTCTTTTTAAATGTTTTACCGCATGTTGTCCTGTCAGTGTGTGTTGTACGTGTCTAGTCCTTTGTTTTGTATGTCTGTATTCATTTGTATGTCCTTTGTTAATTGTTTATCCAGTGTTTCTGTATTTGTATCTGTCATTTGTTTAGTGTCATCCTGCTATTGGTCGCAAGACTGTTGAATGGCACTTTAAACATAATAAATTATTATTATTATTATTATTATTATTGTTATTATACCTGTATAAATGTAGCTAGGAAAAATTCGGTTAGAAAATATCTCTTCTACAATTGTCTGTGCCGGTTTTTTTCAACTAAAAAACATAAGAAAATTAGAGATTTTAAATTAATACAATGGGAAGATATGATCCAAATTCAATGTTCTAAATTTTTAATTGTGTGTTTATCAGAGTGCAATATTGAAAAAATTGCCAACATAGATAGCACCAATAATTTAAAACCAGGTACAAATTTTGTTATATTTGCTAATGGTCCTAAATTAGTGACGCGTACTGCACATATATTTTCTCGTCCGTAAGAAATTTTTTTATTGCTTACTTGAAGTGATCAAAATAAATAGTCAGAAAGAAAAATAAACTATGAGTTATGACGAAGTGAAATTGTCTTTATAGTTAATTTAAATTTTGTACGTGTAATTTATTATCATCAAGATTTTTGTTTTGGTTAAGAAAATTCTTGAGTTATGTTTTATTGCTTGTGCATACAAATTTTAATTTTTATACTAATTTTTTCTATGCTATTCGGTTTAACTGCTGTGCTGTTGTAAGTAAAACTGTCTTGATAACTGGCTATTATTTGCACATATTTCTCGTCAATAAACAATTTTGCTATTACTGATTTAGCCGAAAGGATATTAAATTTATGAGTAGTGATGTAAATGTTTTGTTTGTGTTTTATAAGCAATAAAACGTATGTATTTTTAGTTTCGATTTCTTTTTAGTTGTTCTTTTATATTTACAACTCCCATTCAACAACAAAAGCTTTTTGTTTTTTTTTTTTTTCTCCTTGTTCATAGAGTTTAAACTTACATAGAATTCAGTACTTCCCAAACATCTCCCCCCTTAAAGATCAAGTCTCACAGGTGGTTTGATAATGCGACCATATCAGGAAGATTTTGGTGAAGACGTCACTTCAGTGGTCTTAGATGCTTGAATTGTAGAGTCAGAAGGCTCCGCTGAAGAGACTGAGTGTTCATCTGGAACAAGTGGTGAAACTGAGTGCTCAAGTGGAACGTAGGCTTCCGATATATAGGTAGGCTTCATCTTCTCATTATGATACTGGTTGAGGTGAAACCGGTTTCTTCTTAATCTTCTACCTCCCGTGTCAACATTGTAGGAGCGTGGTTCTGTCGAGGGTCTGATGATAATGCCTGGCTGTCTAACATCTTTTACCCAAACTGAATCCCCAGACTTTAAGGGCTGAAGTGGACTAACTCTATGACGACGATCATTATTTATTTTGTACTGCTGCCTGTAGCTCTTCTCTTTTTGATGAAGGAGTGTATTATTCGGCTTCTCATCTAAATTGTTTGGCATCATTGGCATAATTTCCCTCAGACGTCTTCCGAATAAGAGTTGTGCTAGACTATACCCATTCGAAATAGGTGTGTTGCGATATGATAGTAAGGCCAAGTATGGGTTCTCTTTGTTTTTGTTTAACAAACTGTTGGCTATTTTGACTGCTGCTTCCACTGTTCCATTACTTCGATTAAAATGGGGGCTGGTCCTGGTTACACGAAACCCAAATTTTTGTAGAGAAGTTCAGAAATTCAGCATTTTCTGACACACTTAATTGAGTTCTGCTGTCTGATCTAACTTCTAACAGAATTCCAAAGCGGCTGAAAGTAGATTTACACTTTTTGATTATTTCTTCTGAATTCAGTCTCTGAAGTGGGTAAATGTCGAAATATCTTGAAAAACAGTCTGTTATTACAATAAACCATTTGCCTTCATATTTGCACAAATCCAAGGCAGCTGACTCCCATGGTCTATTCGGCATAGTACTAGGGAGAAGAGGTTCATGCATATTACGTCTGTTTTCCGAACAAATTTTGCACTGGTTAACCATCATGGCGATATCTGATGACAATCCAGGCCACCAAAGACATTGCTGTGCTCGCAGTCTGCATTTGGTGATTCCCATGTGTCCTGAATGTATTCTGTGAAGCATATCTTCACGAAGAGATCTTGGGATTAAAATTCTCGTTCCTCTGAGAATTATGCCTTCTGAAACTGAAAATTCATCCTTAACAGGAAAGTATGCTAATAATTTAGATGGTAATGTTTCCTTTTCAGGCCACCCTTGTCTAATGAAGGTAGAGATCTCTCTACATCCTGGGTCATTTTGTTGATGTTCGCATATTTCTTTGATTTTATCATGTGATACATTTCTAGTTTGAACAATGTAATGCACATATGCATCTAACTCTTCTTCTAAATCGTTATTTTTAGTTTCATTCAAGGGACTCCTAGACAAACAATCTGCAACAGAAAGATGTGCCCCCAGTGTATACATCATTTTGTATGAATAACGCATCATTCTTAAGCGAAGGCGTTGTAGGCGTGGTGATAGATCATCTAATTCTTTGGTTGTGAATATTTTCAACAGTGGCTTATGGTCAGTTTCGATAATAATTTCTTTCCTAAGAACATATTCTTTCAACTTGTCACATCTCCACGTAATGGCAAGTCCCTCTTGTTCGATTTTGAAATTTTTTAAGAACTTCCTCAAATATTTTGTCATGCTCATCCTGGTTGCTGCCCCAAACTAGTGTATCATCTAGATAGTTAATTGCATTTTTTTGTCCTCTGAGTATTTCAGAAATACGATATTGGAACTCATCAGGTGCAGATGTTATACCAAATGGAAGAACTTTGAATCGGAATCGTCCAAAAGGTGTCAGGAAAGTTGTCAAGTCTTGAGATACTTCATCCAATGGAACCTGCCAAAATCCATGATTGGCATCCAATTTGGAAAACACTTTGCCCGTAGATAGTTGAGCTAAAGTGTAATCAATTGATGGTAATGGGTGTACTGGTCGTCTCACAGACTCATTCAGTTTGGAAAGATCTACACAGATTCGAATATCCTCATTCTTTTTAGGTACAATCACCGTAGGTGAGTACCACTCTGTTGGATGATGAACAGGTTCAATAACACCCACTCTATCAACCATTTTCTCGAGCATTTCTTTTTTTTTTTTTTTTTTTTTTTTTTCTAAATATGGAAGTGGGATTTTACGAGGTGTAAATATTGCGTATGCAGTGAACCCTCGATAACTCGGACCTCGATGTCCCGGACTTCGGATAACTCGGACAGAATTTCAAAAAACAAAAATTTTTAATTAAATTATTTTTGGTCAAAAATCATAAGAAAATTGTGTCTGCCTCATTTAAATCCATCACGTTTTATTTAAAAACAGTATTAAGCTTTAAAAGCAGTTGCTCATCGCTACGTAGCC
>PNEQ01008810.1:0-11904 GCA_003012365.1 Medauroidea extradentata | reverse complement strand
GCTATAAAAAGAAAACTTTACACTAGAAAGTTAAACTGCAATTTTAATGAATATATTTATCTATTACTTTCGAAAATTATTTTAGGCTGAAGTATCATATCTAACGAGATATTGTACGAAGTCATCCCGCCCAATTTTTTGTAGTTTCTGATATTTACAGTAATGTAGAAAACTCCAAAAAAGTGGTCATAACTTCATTTAAAAAATTCTAAAAAATATTTTTTCATGGTCAGTCTACTTGAAATTGTTCTCTGTTTCTTGTGCCACGCAACAACAATCGAAAATTTAAAAAAAATCCGTCGCTCCATTGCCCTTAAGATAGCCACAGGTTAAAATGTCAGTCACACGTTAGCCAGAGCCAGAGTTGGTAAAACCAAATTTTCGATTTAACCTCCAGCTAAGACTGACTTGAAGTTTAGCCGAAAGTGGTAAAACCGGCCTTTTTTTTTTTTTACGTGAAAAGTGGCCTTTAGATTTCGCCCACGGCCAATAACTCCAATCAATACACGAAACGAGTCAATAATTAGAACCAATATCCATTAACAGAAAACACTATCAAACTCTAGAAACTTCCAGGACATCACAAACACATAGTGTGCCGAATTCCCGACACAGGATCCAAAAAACAGAACCGTCCACGACGGCGGCTACTGAAGAACTCATAACCGGCCCTTTAAAAGAATGCATTCTCTTTCAAACACAACCACGAGCATAGGTAAGAACAATATTGTATGTAAACATTTACATGAGTACACGCCAAAATTTAAGCCTTGCCAATGCCAACAGCCAAAGGATAAACTCCCGTTTTTTTTTTAATGCTACTTAAATTGCATTTTCGGGAGTTCCCCAGTTGTTGCCAGTCTCAAACTTCAGGTTGACGACTCTTGAAAATTTTCCTTACGAATAAACTGAGATGAATCATTATACATTGTACCGAGATAAAAATTCAAACTGAACACTGTAAACGTAAAAAGTGTTTTTTTTTATTTAAATGTACGAATTAAATAAATAAGTTATATTCGCATTTTTTAAATTACAAATTTCCATGCAAAAAAATATGGTACAATTGCTTCCTTTGACATCACAAAAGTGAGAATTTGAAATAGGTAAATTTTATACCGCTGGATTCGCTGCTGTCGTAAACAGACTAAATAAAATACGAAATTGAGGGTTAATTTTAAATTGGCTTGTAAATAACAGAAGTAATTTAATTTAATTTTTAAGTGTACTCAAACAAATTTTGGCTTTCAAATTGTCATACTCATGTTACTTAAAATTCAGGAATGCTCTGTGATATGTCAGCTTACTCACCTGACCGCTACCTGAGGTTT
Source organism: Medauroidea extradentata (assembly GCA_003012365.1). Classification (NCBI taxonomy): domain Eukaryota; kingdom Metazoa; phylum Arthropoda; class Insecta; order Phasmatodea; family Phasmatidae; genus Medauroidea; species Medauroidea extradentata. Next base: position 10,573 of record PNEQ01008810.1, on the reverse strand, counting down.
GTTCGCATGGTCTGCCAGTTTTACCAGCAGAGGGCAAGTGCCATTTTTCGCTGGCAGCGAAATGGCAGGACGGGCAGTTGCAAGTTGCTATGACCACCCGAACGGTATCTGGTAGTAAACAAGCATGTTGTTTTGAAAAACACCCGCGAAAGTTTGTTTTGAAAGTTTAGCTTAGCTTCCCGGTGTATTTTCGAAATTACGTTAATAAATACAATAACTTTTGTTTAGGCCTAAAGAATGGAAAACAAGAGATCGCAGGACTTCCCACGCATTGGAGACGAAAGAATTTAATACCCATAGCGGAAAAATACGTTTTTAATGGGCCTTGCGATTTGTTAACATTCATTCTTCAGTACACAGGGCGAAGATTGATACAACGTACGAAATTATGATGCATGTATTAAAATCGTCTTTGTAAATTTTTGTAGGAATGTTCATACTAGTGTAGTTTCACAATAGGCTACATTAGTCAGAGGCAATTCAGTTAGGTAGGCCTAAACAGCTTTGCTGCTGACGAACAATAGAGGCTGGCTAATTTTTTCGTATGTAATGTTGTAACATCTTGTTAATTGTAGGTGATTGATTTTTGTGGTTTTGATAGCTTACACAGGCACATTTTTTAAAAATGAGTGCTAGTAAAGGTTAATAATATAATGGTTCATAGAATGTTCGTGTCATGCATTTTATTACCCCATAATTTGTAGCACCCTTGCCCATGTTTTTAATGTCACTGCCTCCACCTTTTTTAGTGGACTTACCCTACCCGAACAGCATACCAAAAAAATACTTCCGGTAAAACGAACACCTTCTGGCAGAAAACTAGCAGAACTGGCACAAAACTGGCAGACTGGCAGACCACGCGAACAAACCTCAGTGCTCACATAGCAGACATTTTCCCTGTGCCTACAGGTTTTTGTTGTTATTATGACACCATGTTAGAAAATAGCACACGTATAATATTACTTATTATTTAATATTCCTAACTCTACATAAACTATTTACTTTTATGGTTAATTTTCACCCTGAAAGGAAAGAAGGCTTATCAGTTGTACTCGTAACTTCTTTTTTTAATAAAGGGCATGCCCTGCCAACTCAATGAGCAGTACTGGTTACAAAGAGTCAGTTCGCGCCGCCACCACCACTCAATCTCTAGTGGGAGTGAGCTAGAGCACGGTAGTAGAAGAACAGGTCTGGACACTCACCTATCTACTAATGTATTTTGCTTAACACTGGATTGTAAAGTAAATAAAGATTGTTGGAGCCTTGCTTTAGCGTTGTGAGCAAAGGAAGTATTTCATAAATTGATTAAAAATATACATTTTATTAATAGTTTATTTTTCTAATGTAAACATAAGGAAAACGGAGGGAAGTAGGCGGAGTTTGAGCATGAATGCCCTGATTGCAGCTCCAAAGACGCTCAACATTCTCGGTAACTTAGTGAACTGCAGCCGAATAACAACAGGGTCAAGTTTCCAGACGAATGAGAGAGACCTGTTCTTCTACGACCGTGAGCTAGAGTGAGAAAGTAGACACTGATGATTTTTTTTTTTTTTTTTTTTTTTAGCATTTGAATTTTGGATTGTTCTGTGGTCGCTATTTTCGCCGCGAAGAGAAATTGCGTGGAGAATGGTTATATTTGCTAAATTAATGAATTACACTTGAAGTGGCATGAAACTTTATATTTTATTTAGCTTAAAGTTATGTCGCATAAGTGCTGTGTTCCCGAATACAAATATGTTTCGTGTACTGTGAGTCACAATGAGATTAGATTTCAAAGTTTACATGTAAGTGCTGGGGACCGATTAAATATCACCACTTGCATTTTACACCGACGCAGCGCAACGCAAGGAAATCTGCTCTGCACCTGCACCTCGAGTCGTAGTTGCAATTAAATATACTCGAAAACGCAAGATGCAAGGGGCGGAGCCTATTTTGGCTCGGCGCAACTGCCTCTCCTCTTCAACTTATACAAGCCAATCAGAAAATTTGTAACATCATTCTCACTGCCACTTGAACGGCAAAAGCTGTCTGCACACCCGCATACTTACATGCAGATATAGCTTCCATGTAGCAGATAACATTTCTCGCGGTAAAAGTATTGTTTTGGTTAAAATTTTCGTAACCTCAAATTTTGTAGCCTTCTCGTGATTAAACAAGGATGTAAAAGTATAGGTTCATATCAAATTATGAAGGAAAATTGTTACAAAGTTTTTATTACAAGTGTAAATGTCGTAGTTGTGTTTTGAAGTGTGAAAGTATATTTCCATAATGTCTGGTTCTTTCAGTGCAGTGGATGCGTGTGTTCATTTTTGTGTTCGTGAATAAATTATGTGCTTTATTTATGGAGAGCAGAATTTTTGTAACACAATTGGAACACATCAGAGCGGTTTTCGTTTGTAACCATCTTTTACATACTTTATGTTGCTAACGGAAAATAAAGTGCCTAAAGTGATAGGCGTGTGACGCGATTAGAGCAAAAACTATGTATACATTTTATATTTGGTCTGATATTAATTTGAGTGGCCTAGTTTTGAAATTCACGTAAGTTATTTTAACTTGTGTGGCATGGTATTTGTGAGTGTAGGCCTACTACCTAATGGTCTATTCATGTGGCATTCGTCTTTCAGTGAGTCGTAAATCGTGATACGTAGATTATTTCTAAATAATTCATTGCTAATGTGTAGTGAATACGAGTGGCGATCGTACAACAATACTGCAATAAATTTAATTAGGTCTAGATTAGTGTAAGTTCAATGTTCACCGAGATAGGGTGTGATGTGTGTAGACAGAAAGTCTCACGAAAGACTTAAAACTAAAATGATAGCCCTCCATTTTATGAAATAAAGAGAATCCCAACAGAATCACTCTTAAATATTAAGCACGTGTGTGGAAACAAGTCGGCAAGAAAGATGTGACGTTGAAACACCCCATCCAAGCAAGGAAAATAGAGAGGTAATGTCACTGTTCTAAGCAATTAGCCAAACAGGTACTTGCAAAACATATTCGCAATTTATTTACATTATCATGTGTATAAAGGTTTTAAGCACGGTCTATGAAGGTAGAGGTCTTGACACTGAGGAATAAAATGTGACTCCTTCTTGTCGCCGAGCGCTAGTAGTAATTTGGTGGAAGATTTGTCTTGTTTTTGTATTTGGCTTAGCTTAATATGTGAAGTTGTTACTGGAATTGCGAGTATTATACCAAAGAAAAAACGAGAACGTAATTTTCTATTGGAACGCATTTTTTTACAACAATAAAATTTAATTTTTCAATCTTTTACATGTAGATGCACATTGCAACGATTCTAAAAGTTTGTAGGGCACGAAATGATAGTTTTTGTGCGAATGTGTTCACTAAAATAATAATAAACAATATATTTCTTCAGACTACTTTTATACACAGTTCCACACATGCCAATGCATTTATGGATACGAAACATGTATATAATATATCAGCTTACCTTATTAACATTATTTTATATAAATAATTGCAAAAATTTTGAAACGTGAGATGTAAACAAGACAAATCTTCCACCAAATTACTACTAGCGCTCGGCGACATGAAGGGGTCACTTTCTCTTGCTGGAGAGCATATGCAGTGTCAAGACCTCTACCTCTTAGACCGTGGTTTTAAGCAAAGTTTTTAACGGTACAAATAACCTCGTCACAAACGCAACTATATTTTCTCGTCGTGTGCCACGGAAAAATACCCTCAAAATATATTCTGGGGAAAGGATAAATTGTTGCCCATTTTTAATTGCTTCTTTAGTAAAAAACATTTCAGGTTCGTACTTCTTCTGTACTTCGTAACTATTAAAAAAAGCTGAAATCGTTAAATGTGTACACGAAAACGTAAATAATTAAAGTTCATAGAACACTGGATACAGATAAAGACATCCAACTTTTATGTTAATTCACGTTCACACACCCGAAAATTGTCCAATGCGCATCAGCGAAGGGCACAGATATACTTGCGTCGAGCTATTTGCTAGTCGCAGATTTTCAGGCACTTTGCGCTATCACGTGACCACTTGCACCTGCGTATTTGTATATTTAATACCAAAGCAACGCAGCGCAGGTGCAAATTTTGCGCTGCACCTCTCAAAAGCGATATTTAATCGCCCCCCTGGCCAAAGCCGATTGCACTATTTCCTGATCGTGTAAATAGTAAATAACATCTTACATCACAGAGAAAAACTAAGTGAAAGTAAAAATTTGCTTGGGTTTTTAAGATGCTCTATGCTTTAAATTTCGTTGCCGTAATTTAAGTTAGGTTTTAACAATTTACATATGAAGAGGAAATAGTAATTTTGATTTGCATTCAAGCCTATGTGTAAACGATGAGATAAAAAAATTATTTATTTGCAAGTAATACCCACATTTTTAATCTGAAATACCTCCCATAGTTATGTACAAATAAAGAAATAATTTTTACGATGAAATATCTCAACTACGTAACAAAATTACACAAACATGGAGTCGATTACAGGAAACGACAATCGAAAATGTTCGATTAATATACAAATATTAATCGAGCAAAGAAAATCTATAGTATCGATTAGTTTCCGCCACTGTCAAAACAGTTGTCGCTGTTCCCGTTTTGTACTATACACGTGACCTACTATACCCCACATTATTCTATGATAGATTGTTTTGTTTACAATAAAGGTGGATTCACACGTCCAAACATCATGCAGATCCGGGCTGTCCGGAAACTTAACAGCCAATCAGGCGGCTTGATTTTTTTCCGGACGAGCTGTACAGAAAAAGTTGAGCTCATCCCGTCTTTTCTGGATGCATGCAATGCATATATTGCCCAGAATTCAACTTGTAATAGGTGAGCATATATACGAAAAAAAAGTGCTTCGTGGCAGCTTTTGTGAAGAAATGTTAGGTATAGTTTTGTTTAATCAAAGACTGCCATAGGATGAATAATTCTGATGGTGTCACCTTGAATTCTGTTGTGTTAAATTTCTATGATGTAAGCAATATGGCAGATTTAAAATGTTTAAAACATACATAAATTTGTTATTTGTGGCTGAATTGTTATGTTCAACGTCTCATTTTAAAGAAAAGATTTAGCTCTACAGAAAGTTTCTGAGTGTATTTTGCACTTAAGTTAACGGTTTTCGATTTAAGACTGAAAAACATGGTTTTGACCAAAAATGTAAGAAATAATGCCGAAAATAATTGCAGATTCAATATAAAGAACATTAATTGCTTGAAATAAGTCAGTGGCAAAGTGTCCGTGTTGTTAATTAAACATAGATACATGGCATGGTAAATACATATAAATCCTTAGTGTGATAGAAACCTTGCTCAAGGTGTTTTTTTGGGAAAGAAAAAAGTTGATTACCTATGTCATCATACTGCAGGAGCCCAAACACCAACACCTGGTTAGACACCATGAAGGAGCGCAGGGGCAAACTTATCCGGTGGGCGCTCCTGTTGCAATTATTCGACTTCACGGTTGAGAAAGTGCTGGGAGAGGAAAACGAGTGGCCAGACCTCCTGTCAAAAGAACTGGACCCAGGGGAGACACTCCGAGACGAGGAGGAGACGGAGATTATGACACTACTCGAGAAACGAACCCGGGACCCGAGCGCTCAGAACCGCGCATCAATGTAACGACTGCAAGAAAACCCACCTGGGAAGTTCCGAACACCTGGGCGGAGGTGATGGTGCATGTCCTGACTAGCCAACAGACATCGCGAGTCGCTCAGAACCTACACATGCAAGGGATCGCAGGGGGAAGAGAGAACATGCAAATCGCAAATGCCCAGATTCAGTGGCGTAGCCCCAGTGCAGCGACCTGGAAGACGTACGTCTCGCCAGAAGCAAGGGAGGGAGTATTTCTGTACGCGCACAACCACCCACTAGCGGAACACCCTGGGGCGGAACAGACACAGCGGCACGTCGCGGAGTACTTCCACTGGCCGGGCATCGCTGCAGAGACGAGAGCGTACATGCGCGCCTGCAGGGAATGCCAGACGAGTAAATCGCGCAAAAGCGATGGTGTACAACAACAAGTACCGCGCCGGCCGACAGAGCCTTTTAAGGAAATCGCGCAAGACCTAACGGGACCATACCCACGCACGGCGTGAGGCAAGCGACTCCTGTTGGCAGTGATGGACGAATTCACGCGCTGGGTGGAAGCGTACGCGCTAAGCAATGCCCGAACAAAAATCTATGGCACACATTAACGACAGAGTTTTTCCCAAGATGGAGATACCCAGTGGCATCCTGACGGATAATTGCGGCCAATTTGCAGGCAGACAGTGGCGCCAGCTGTGCGAGGATGCATAAATCCGAGCATGCACTTCCCCGACGTACCACCCGAGGGCCAACCCCACAGAAGGGTGCAAATCAGTCAATTAAGCAGCAGCTCAGACTGTGCCTGGGTGACGACCACACGTAATGGGACCTACATATACTGGACACACTGTTTAGCCTGCGTAGACGGGTGAACGAGGCCATGGGAGAGACCTCGGAGGCACTAGTACAGGGGCGTGAATTACCTCGGCCAGGAGAAGCTCATGCACAGGAAGAGGAACAGACATATCAGGCCCACCAACACCTACAAATGACGCGCGGAGAAAGATTGGATAGAGCGCGACAGAGACAGGAAGCGTACCTGCGAAAAATAACGCCGGAAACAACAAGACTCCCTAAGGAACTGAACCCAGGAACCCAAGTCTACATGAGGCAGCACCCCCTGTCAGACACAGGGAAGAATTACTGCGCAGGGTTCGCACCACGGTGGCGGGGCCCCTACGGGTACTCCAGAAACTAGGGACGACGTCCTATATTGTCAGAGGAGTGCACAATAGTAAGATAAAAATCCACAGAAATGATGTGTGAAAAGCGAACATTTGGCCAGAAATTCACGCCGGAAGTAACGCACAATCGCGCACCAGACGAGGAGACCCCATTAAGACAAGCCCGAATCCCTGAAACTCCACACACGGATTTAGAGGCGGCCTGGGAGTGGCTGTTCCCCTCTACACCGGGCGCCAGGGTGCTAACAGGAGGAGAACCAATCGCGATGGAACCAGAGGAGACAGCAGGACAAACACAAACAGAACCAGAACAAGGTGACCATTTGACTACAAGAGACCACTGGGTCTGGGGAGGCGACGGCCAGCTGGACGTAGCGAACTTCTCTGTGACCGTGGAGGAGCCAGAGGACGAGGACGCCCGACGCCTGCAGCGTCGGTGGCGGCACCCGCGGAGATTTTCTCCCTCTGAGTGGAATGACAACTCGGCGCCACAAGAGCCAGGGGAGGAAGCGCCACGACGCCGACCGCCGCGACGGACCCTCTCCGACAAACCAGGGCGGGACAACATCGATGCGGGAGCCGCAGACAACCCGGCGCATCACGTGACAAAATTTGACTCTTATGAAATTTTTTTCTCTCATAATTTTGGCGTAATGGTTTTATTAAAGTCAAAATTTGCAAATTTCCATATTATTTTAGTGTCGTGCTTAAAATGGAAACATACAGATTTTGGCTTTAACGAGCCATTATGCAAACATTATGTGAGATAAAAATTATTTATGTGAGAAATATTTAGTCACATTTTGTGTCTAAAACAAAAAAAAAAAACTGGTACAAATATATGGTGATGAAAATTGTGGTACACTGCTCCATTAACATCTTAGGTCGGGACGTGTTTGCTATTATGTAAGTGTACGTAGTTGGTATGTGATGTTTAGGACGAAAATGTACATACTCCAGGGTCTCGGAGTTTGCACACAGACAGTAGCTATTCATTTAAATAATTATATTCAGCTGATATTTACTATTTTCAAAGTTTCACATTTGAACAATTGACTGTCGATTAATGAATAGTGTGGAATAAAAAAAAATATTAATGTTTTTTCTTTGCTAAATTGCAATTAACAATACAAATTCCAATCTGTGTGGCATTGTGTGTACCTATTTGGCATTGCATTTCACTATGTGACACCGTTTTAACTAAATACGTGTCTGCTGCAGCACAGTCCCATGGTTTGGTGGAGCAATAATTAAAATATTTCTGTTGTAAACTCAAGATTTGTAGTATTAAATATTTACCCCTTTTAAATTTTGGATTTGGAGTTCGGTTTTGATGTGTTCAGCATTTTAGCAGAAGCCGATCAAAGTCTTGTTGCATCTCTACACATCAGTAAAAGTATCACAATAAAGGAGGGTGTAAATTTGTTTTGCTTTGGTTCCTGTTTGTTTATTAACATTTTCATAATCTTAGCTGTATTTGTATTTGAATGAATAAACAAAATAAATAATTGGATCACAAATGTTTTTTTTTTATTTTTATTTTTTTTTTCAGCTTCATCTTGTGGATCTAGAGTTTAATGCACTGTAAGGAATAGTTTAAAAAGGTTTATCTACATTGTTGCTTAAATTTACATTTTGCGCCTTATGTAGTACCAGCATCAAAATGTTAGGGTGTATATAGAGTGTCTCACGCTTAGATTGCAGTACAGGGTTATATGGGCATTCGCTCTCTCTTTCCAATACACGGTAACTGCCATAAGCACTGTCCTTGTTTCGGCGCGCGCTGTTGCCAAAAATCCTAAAATTTTCACGTTGTAACTTTGATATTAAAATTTTTTGCATATTGTGCAGCATCGAAACGCGCATGAGGTGATATATTTGGTTGATAATGTACGCCATTTTAAGGGGTTGAAAAAATTAAAAAACAAATATTTTGAACTTGGCACTGTTTTCAAGCATTTTTTAATATATCACATCATAACTTTCTAATCAAAAGCAAAATCGTATCCAAATTTTTATGGTGTGTAATTTCATATATCTGGACGCCAACGAAGAAATCTGAAGGCTAATTTTGTTTTCGTTAGTTGTACATAATTTTTTTTCTAACGTTATGCGCGCTCTCTAACGAACTGAAACATAAAAAAGTTGGTCAGTGAGAAACTTTTTTGCTATTCAAGTTATATGGGGGAAGAAAGCGAGGAAGTTGTTCGTATTGAGCTTAATCTATTTTTAAAAGTAACCCCACCTCAATAGCTGTAGCCGTTCTCTTGTATATAGCTATGAAATGTGTAATGCATTATTGTCATGCCCTCGCCGCGCGCTCACCTTACAAACTCGACGGCTGAGTGTCGCTCGAAGAGTTGGGCGCTGAAGAGAAAAAAAAAACGTTTCGTTATCTTTGCTGACTATGAAGTTATGTATGTAATGGTTAATAAATACGATACAGTCTTCCTTTAGTCAGCAATTTTCTTCGTCCCAGAGTTCTAAACAGGCTCAGTAGTGGAACTACTGTGTCTTGCGGCCGAGTTATTTGTTGTGTATGGTGAATTGACTTTGAAACAAAATTTAATGTATATAAATTTTTGTTAATATTTATTTGTATGGAAGGCAAAACAATAAAAAGTCGTAATACAGGCAGGCTACGAGATAGGGCGCGAAATATTGTATTGGCCTTATTCCAGTATTTTTCTACATACCGCGTTAAGGAAGCTTTAGTAGTAACAAGATGTTCCAAACAAACCATTTTCTCTAATAAGAAGAAACAATAGGAACACAGTACATCAAACATGAAAAACTGATATCGTAAAAGATAGACAAACAATGAATAATTCCCGTAAACAAATTTAAGGCAATGATCCTTCATTTCTACTACTTGTACGGTAACTATTTTTAAAATCCTAAATTAGAGCAAATGTAAAAATAAAACACGCGTACAGTTTGTATATAAGGTTTTACTACGTCGTCTAAATTTATTTCCTTGACAAAAAAATTACATGCGTTAGGTGAGTTTTTAACTGACGAAAATTCATAATTACCTTTAACTTTATGTTTAAGTAATGAAAAACTATAATACGTAGAAAAACAAATTTAAACAACACTGGTAAACATATTGTGTTATATGTGCTCTCGTTTAGGTGTAAGATATAAAATTATCAAAGAAGTAGTGGAAATGAGTGACACGCCTAAGTTGACATCACGGCAGAACATTAAATATATACTCTATTTTGTTTGATAACCGAGCATTATGATGCAGTGGTACCGAGCGTGGTGTAGCAGTGTTAAAACTCTCGACCCGCATTCGATTCGGGAGGATCCGGGTTCGATACCCGGCTCCGACTAACCTGGTCTCGGTTTTCCACAATGTTTTAATAACCTAAATTGCGTATTTTCAATATTTCAATATTTTATTTATTTTATTGAGGATACACTAATTAACATAACGTATCAGTAATTTCAGTAGTTTATGCATAATTAAGCATTTATTTTACTCCTATTTCTATGGGCATAAGTTTAAAACCTCGTAGAAAACAATGCTTAAGGGCCGGTTTCACTAACCAAGATTAACTTAGTAGGAAATCTCGATTACATTATCGAGATTAAGGGCCGGTTTTACCACCTTCGGCTAAACTTCAAGTCAGTCTTAGCTGGAGGTTAAATCGAAAATTTGGTTTTACCACCTCTGGCTAACGTGTGACTGACACTTTAACCTGTGGCTATCTTAACAGGTAGATGAAGCAGTGGTTATGTAGTTGGCTGGAGGTTAAATACGTACGTCACAGTTTCGTTCAAGTGAAG
>PNEQ01008809.1:0-11904 GCA_003012365.1 Medauroidea extradentata | reverse complement strand
TTATTTTACTTTTGTAGAATGACAGTATGTATTTACATAGCTTATGTAATTCTAGTGTGTGTAATTTTTGGTTTGCCTAAAAAATTATTTTGTAAAATAAGCACAAGCCTTAGCATGGCTAAACTTTTTGTATGTAAAATTAACTTGGAAGTTCCAATTTTAATTTTTCCTCAAGCAGTTACAGTTAATAGTTTTTCCCATTTTTTATTACAACCAGTGTCTTGTAATAACTGTTATTTTTCTACATTTAGTAATCATGAATGTTGTTTGTGCTCAGGAGTGCCACCGAAACTCATGAGTGTTACTATCCAGAAATATTAACAAAAATGTGTCAAATTATTTAAAAAATGAACAGAAAAAAATTAGTAGCATATGTTCCAACTGTATTTCAGTGTAGAGTCAAAATTTATCATTATAATTTTTTTTTGTGTGTACAGCTGTATTTGAAATACAATGTCTTTCAATACAAAGTAACACTCATGAGTTAGAAAAAATATATACAAATAAATGAATTATTCTAAGTAAGAAAAGCATCATGGACATAACCATTAGCACATTCAAATGTATTATTATTGTATATTTCATTTCACTAGATATTTTCTTTGCTTTTTTTGTTACAAAATGGGATGGTAATACTTGTGAGAAAATCTCTGACTTGGTAACTAAAGAATCTCAATATAATCATGATGTGAACTCAAACTCGCGAATAACACATGAAGTCACATTTGTAAATATTTACTACATAGATTATTTGAAGTGGTTAATCCAAATTACATAAGTTAATTAATAATTTTATATATTTTTAATTTCACTGAAGTGACAAAATTTCTGAGAATGACCCAGTGGCATAATGTTGTATGATGACATTTTGTGTGCGCCCATCTGGTGGGTGCATAGAGGTTTTAATTTTGTATCCCTGCATGATGCTGCTACCTGGCAGCAGCACTACACATTACAGAACCCCTATCATACACTGTTCAGGGGACCATAAGAAAGTGGTGTATGATGCGGGAAAGTGTAAGATCAGGGAAATGGTACAAGTGAATTTCTTTAATGTTGTAGTTGTTAATGTTTTAAGCATAAAATAGTCTACATACAAGTATGTACAAAAATTAAACACCTTAGAAAGCAGTGTTAAAATAAAACCACAAGGGTTTACATATAAAACAACTGTTTTTTAAGCCTTAAACAAACATAACTGCTAATAAAAATATTTTTATGCATCCAATATACGCACATGCAAAGTAATATACTACCGTAGAATTATATTTAAATTAAAAAATGCAAAGAAAATATTACAAGTAAATGCAAGTCATTTACATACCTAAGTGTTTTTACAGCATACATGCAGGATTAAGGTCAGCCCATTTTTAACAATAGCCTACAATATTACATAGAGTAAGTGTGCCTAGTACCGCACATGTTCCTAATATCGCACCCCTTCGTTTCCAAGCCAGTACGTGCTGCAATCTCATGGTGACCAGATAAACTACTTCGACTTGATGTCCGTTCCGTGTGGCATTGCAGTAGACAAAGAGAAGTGCGAGTAATTGTTTCTGTTGACATTTTAACGAAATCGTGCGCCGAAAATATTTTGAGGGGAAGATTTCAAATTAGAATATTGTAACCTTAGGTAAGTAATAAAATTATGTAACAATGTCAACAGGTTTGCCGTACATCGTAGTGTAACTAGTAGTGATTGGGAAGAGTACGCATTACTAGTTCATTTGTTGTCTGTAGTCATATTTGTTTTACATGATGTGCCTAATACCGCACCAAGGCTGTGATCCTAATATCGCACTGGGCGATATTAGGAACACATTTCGAAAGGAAATGGGACTACAGCGAGCATCTAATGTTTTCGATGTTCCTAAGCCAACGTTGCGGGACAAGGTTAATTCTGAAGAAGAAAATGTGGAAAAATTAGCATCTACACAGCTTGGCAGAAAACCTATTCTCGCAAAGGCATTGGAGGATGCTCTCGTAGAATATTGTTTGGATATGGAGAAGAGATTTTATGGCCTGACAACTAAGGATGTAAAGAGAATGGCTTTTCAGTTATCGGAAAGAAATGGGATTCTATATCCTTTCAACAAAGAATATGAAGTGGATGGGTGGAAGTGGCTTCGTTCCTTTATGAAAAGGAATCCTCAGTTATGCCTCAGAAGCCCCCAAGCAACATCTTTAGGCAGAGTGAAAGGTTTCACGCAGGAAAATGTGAATAATTTTTTTGACATCTATGAACCTCTACTGAATCTTCTAGACAACCAGCCCAACAAAATATACAACTGTGACGAAACAGGTTTAACTGTTGTCTAACATAAACCGAGCAAAATCGTTGCCATGAAAGGGAAAACGCCAGGTGGGAGCAGTGTCATCTGCAGAAAGGGGCTCTTTGGTTACGGTAGTGACCTGCATGAGTGCCGCGGGACATTTTATTCCACCCCTTATTGTATTTCCCAGAAACAACTACTAGATGGGGCTCCTAATGGTTCTATCGCAGTATGTCACACATCAGGGTGGATACAAATGGGTAGTTTCGAGCAGTGGTTCAAGCAACAGTTTTTGAAGAATGCTAAGCCCACAAAAGAAGATCTTGTGATTTTAGTTTTGGATGGACACTATTCTCACACGAGAAATGTAGAACTTTTGGAAATAGCTATTGAGAATGGTGTTCACATCATATCTCTGCCTCCACACTGCACTCACAAAATGCAACCGCTTGATAGATCGTTCATGTTCCCCTTGAAAACCTATTACAGCCAGGCTGTTGAGACATAGCTGAAACAATACCCAGGCAGAGTTGTCACTCATTATCAAGTGGCCCGTCTCCTAGGGGAAGCATACAACAAAGCAGCTACAGTTGCAGTTGCCACAAATTGTTTCAGAGCATCAGGATTGTACCCATGCAACCGTAAAATTTTTGAAACCCACGAGTTTGTAACTGAAATAGAACCAACAGACAGACCAGAAGCTGCGTCATCAGTTCAGCCGAAACCTACATCAGCACATCCACAAACTGCATCATCAGCACAGCCAACAACTATTTATCAGCACAGCCAACAACTATTTCATCAGCACAACCAACAACTACTTCATCAGCACAGTCAACAACTGCATCATCAGCTCAGCCAACAACAGCAGCTCAGCCAACAACATCAGCAGCTCAACTAACCACTACATCAGCAAAGCCAACAACTTCTTCTCCTGTAGATTTTTCTACAGTCATGCCAACTCATATTAGCCATCTTCCAGCAATTCAATGAAAATCAACCACTCAAGGAAGAGGACGTCCAGCCTGCCCTGCTGCCGTATTAACCAGCAACCCATACAAAAACAAATTGTCTGAGGACACACAAAGAATCACACAGAAAGTGAAAAAGAATGCTCTGGCAAAGCAACCACAACAGACTAGCATTGGGTTTAGCTTACAAAACCCACCAAAAGCTTCTTCGGCGGAAAAGAACAAAAGGCTTCAGAGAAAACAACAAAGTTCTTCCGACTCCAGTGAAGACGATCTCTCTAGTCCACATTCGACAACATCTGATGAAGAAAGCAGTGGTAGTGATTGTGAGTGTCCGTATTGCAATGGAAAGTATTCCTCAGATCGCAGAGGTGAAACATGGATCACTTGCACCAAGTGCAAGATGTGGTGCCATGAAGAATATTGTGGATCTCGTAACTATAGAACTTTTGTTTGTGATTTTTGTTAGGACTAATAGCCATACGAATCGTCTACATTCTTCCAGAAAACATTGCAGTTCTTTGTACTTGTGTGTAACCCTCATTGTACGTTCGGTTAGCAGTTACTGGCCTTTTATTGTCATGAAAATGGAATATTCTGTTTAATATGTCTAGGTGTGCGATATTAGGCACACCTTTAGAAATCGTTCATTTTTACATTGTTGCTGACTTCTGTAAATAATATTCTAGGAATGTACTTTTGATCACAGAACTCATGTATAGCTTTTTCTTTAATAATAGTGGAATATAAGCTTTAGTTTGTTAATTTTTTTAATGTGAAATATGGTTGCTAGAAGGAAATTGCAAAATGGGTGCGATATTAGGCACACTTCCCCTACTGCAAGGCCTAACACATCAAAACTTGGGGGGGGGGGGGGGAAATTAGGTGTCTGCTTTCTGCTTTGGTTTGCAAGTTCTTCAATGTGCCAAGGTGGGCTGCAATGTGAAATGCTTTCTCCCGAACCAGTTTACCGTCTACTGGTATACCTGCCGTGCGAATGTTTAAGAACCATTCCTTCACAAGGCAGTCCAACTCTTCGTAAGGCAATATTTTCACTGCCTTAATTTTTTTCGCCATAGATCCAGTTCTTTGTGCGGTACTTTCTATTGACATTCACACTTTGACAATCGTATTTACTGTTGAAACAGATATCCCTAACTAAGTTGCGAACGCCACTTGTGTTCCATTGTGTTCGTCAACCTGTTTCAAAATGTCCATTTTCTGTTTAATGGTGAGGGGTTTTCTTTTCCGACGTGAAGATTCAGACTCCATAACGTATTTAAAAACATAAAAATTATTCTCTCCCGTTTAAAACAATACATTATGTCAATGTTGACAACTTTACCGCGTTTCGACAAATCATAACAAACCGAAGTGCAACTAAGATTTAAATACACAGAAGACAAGAATCTTTATCACAAGAACTATCGATTACGTAATAAGTAGCGCCACATTCCAAAGATGCTTGCTGCTAGCATCTATGGAATATGGCGCTTCGTAACCATGTGAACTATGGTCGACCACCCAGCGTAGCGATCAGTTGGTGGATTACGGAACGTGTCCGCTAGACGCAGCCATTTATATAGGACATTGAAGTCTTCTAGACGGTATGCGTAGTCTGTCTTCTATGGAGAAGCATCTTTTCTGTCGTGTTTGAGGTTCAAATGCACCTCGTATTTTGAAATTATGTGAAAGAATGTTATTTAACTGAAAGGCGGTATGTAGATAATACATTTTCGGTGGCAATTAATTGTTACTGGCGTGTGTAAAAAAAACGTAAGACACGGGAAACTAATAAATTAATAAATGTATGTTGCAGGAATATTTACCATTAGTTATATAGGATTTTTGGCGGGACCAAAATAAATTGGTGTAAGATACGGGAAAACGAATGACACGGGAACGTATGATCAGGGTTCCACTGTATGTCATCAACAGTACATGTCAAGACGACATTGATACACAGAACTGCAGATACCAGAGCTATGACAATGCAGTCAACATGACATCTCAAAGTGGCCCTACCTAATATCTTGAATAAATCACAGTTTCACTGCACAACAACACATTGCACTGATGCTGCTATGTAATAACATTCAGGAGCACGCTATTCCAACTCCAAAGTTGATGGCATGTCCTCCGGGGTTTAACCTTTATCATACACAGTATGGTGAAATTAGAATAATGGTATACAAAATAAAATAAATCATAATGTTTGGTTCAAAACAAAAGATTTTATTGTGTTGAACATACGAAATAGTAAATACTGGGCCTGTGAAGTACTGCAATAATGGTATTGCTGAAAACATATAATTTCCTGCATACAAAATTGTAAGATATAATCTAATGACAAGTACTGTACAAAATAGATAAAATAGTTATACACATGTTTAATGTTGCCAGAACAAGTCACTATAGTTGTCCAAAAGTTTTCCACAAGGGTTTCATTTCCTACACTGGAATGTCAATTCTTCCACATAATGTTTACACAGCAATGTTGCACAAGTACATAAGTTCTTTCTTTCATGCAGGACATGACAAAATATGTAAAAAACACAGATATTCTTGCTTAGTTAAACACTTTGTTCACTTGAACGTAGATTCTTGAACTTTGCATTCATTCCATATGCTTAGTAAGGATGACCACCTAGAAAAAAAAAAAACATTACAAAAAGCAACAAATAATTAGCCTTGTACAATGCAGTTCAAAGAGCACTTCTGTCAATAATAATTATTATTATTATTATTATAAAAAAAATACTGTAACTTCAAACAACTGTGTCCTGTATTATTTACACAACTGTATATCTTAAACAGTAGTGAAAAATATACTGTATCTTGGCTGAAAAGAAAATTATATCCAGACCTTCAAAAACTGTTTAATTTTACAGTGGACAGCATACATTTAACAGTACATCACATACAAATCCACTAAGTGTACTGCATTTTATTGCAAACAGGTTGTAGGTTGCACATAGATTCACATGTGGTGCTAAAAGAATAAAGATCACTTATTCTGTAGGTCACACTTATAATTTTTGTGCTTAATGTATGCAATGAGCTGGGTCGCAGCTGTGCTGCACACATCCTTGGCCAAGGTCGTGCAAGATAAGCAGCTGCATACTACTGTGACATTGCAAGCACACTACGATGCCAACCACTGCTACAGGCTTCCACACAGTTTTGTGTCACACAGTGTGTCATGTTTCTCATATCAGCAAGGGCAGAACTAGAGTAGCATAATGGAAAGTGCAGCACTTGTAAAGCAGGGTTCAAATTTAAAGTGATTCCATTCACAGAACAGTAACTAAATACAGCAGCAGGCCCACGAGTTTGAT
This sequence comes from Medauroidea extradentata, assembly GCA_003012365.1. Taxonomy (NCBI): domain Eukaryota; kingdom Metazoa; phylum Arthropoda; class Insecta; order Phasmatodea; family Phasmatidae; genus Medauroidea; species Medauroidea extradentata. The sequence goes on along the minus strand of PNEQ01008809.1, from coordinate 5,322 downwards.
GTGAATGAAAAGTTAGTGCCGGGATGGACAACCTGTATTGTGCACATATCAAATTTCATGCTCATGTGTCTAAACCAGCTTTTCACTTAGAATGAAGCAGAATTTTGCAAATAAAATAGCTCAAAATTACTAAGAAACTTTTTTAATTAGTACGCGGAACAATGAAATGTCAGTTGCAAACAAGTTGAAAGTATATTTATTACTACCGCAAAGGCAAGGCACACCAAATACAACCAATAATGATGGATATTTTTCCCCCACCACCTAAAGTATTCTTTCCTTCCCAGTTTTTAAGAATTTTTTTAAACAAAATGTGCAGTTTATATGCAAACACTATCATGGCATACACATATAGCAATCACATTTTTTTGTGCAGCATGACTTACCATGAGATTTTAAAGACAAAATTCTTTTGAATATGTTGTCAGTAAATTAAAATCTGAAAGGAAAGACTTCAATGTCGATAATAGCCAAGTCAGTTGTTGGATACCAAAAAGGAATCGAAGTTGTATTTTATGCATTAATTGTTTGCATAATTACAGTCTAAGCACTGTTATTACACATTTCATAAGTAATAAACCTCCACAGGTGTATTAAAAACTTTAAACTCAATATTTACTACACGTGAAAATAGTCGATGGGTAGGCATAAAAAAATGTAAACAATCCACAGACGTACACAAATCAACAGAAAAAATTTATGTGCGTACTTGTTCTTATGGATGTTTGGCGGGACTATCAATGGACGGTACTAAACTACAGATTCGTTGTAGAGTATAGAGAATTCGTTAGTGGAGATTTTACTACTTAGTGTATGTGAAAATTACGTAACAAGTCGTGGTAGTCATGTTGTATTAGAACACCAATATAAGCTGGTTTTGAATCAATATTTTGTTTTTATTTTTCCCAAACAATATCGGCAAAATGGGACATGGGTATCGTATCGCCGATACCTTAATATATCTTAAACTAAAAATAAAAAATTTTAAAAATGCAATAATTTTTTTAAAAATTCAATAATTTTTTTAAAAATACAAATAATTTTTACTCTTTAATTTTATGAGCATGTCATTGTAGCCTGCAATGTCTTTATCCACTGTGATTTTTTTGAGTTTGGTATATCAGTTGGTTTTAGTGTAGTCGTTAAAACGGAAACATGCAAAATATGACTTTAACAAGCCATTACGCGAAAACTATGAGAGATAAAAAAATTTCGTAAGAGCCAAATTTACTCACATTTTGTGTCTAAAACAAGAAAAAAAAATATTTGGTACAAATACAAAATAAAATAATGACGACGAAAAATGTGGTAGCCACGCCCTTAATACTGTGACGCGACCAATTCTGTGTAGCCCAGGAGACGTGAAGAGTGCGATGTTCGCACCAGTTAGCTTGACTTGTTCGTTTGTTTAGCCACACAACAGTTGAGGTTATGTAGCCTGGTGTGCTCCGGATAGCTAAGTTTGTTCAATTAAATGGAGGCGGAAACTATTACGTATTGTGATTTCACTAATTAAACTCACGAAATGAGGCAACTGTTTGATTATTTTCAATTCTACTTTTTACATTTTTTTTAACTTCATGATGATTCTACAAATGACGGTTTGGTACCAAAACACAAATAAACTCATCAGCTGTCCAGCGTTACCATGTCCGACTTTGAGTTAACAAACAAAAAACGTCAATATTAAACACTCGTTCGTTACCAGATATTTTATTAATGCTATGCCATGTCTTCACACATTTATGGCGAAAACTACTATGGGCCACTGCCCAACACTCACTCCCGACAACTGCCACGGGCCAGCGCCCTGCGTGAACACGATCACTGCGGGCCACCGCCCGAGATTGACTGACTCGACCATGGCAACGGACATGGTAACAAATAGCGCACCGGCGAAGTGATACAACAGACTCCAATCTTCCCAAAAACAGCAAAATTACACTTAACACATACTACAAAGGATTCCAAAATTTGAATTTATAGTTTTTACACCAAATTGATAAATAATATTAACACAAATATAATAATTGGGGACAAAAGGTGCGCAACAGTGTAACTACTTATGCGGCGGAATACCCTAAGCAACTCCCTGTGATGGCTGACCTACATGCGTCAATAACCTACGTCATGAACAAATTCCATGAAGCAAGCGATCAACCACAATGTCGGCGCCAGAAATCCTACAGCCTGGAGAAGCTTGCAACACAAGAAGTTACTCACTACACCTGACGAACTCATACTGAAACGGCACATAGCCTGTTATGAAAGATTTACATTTAAATTTAAATACGAAAACAAAAATACCTTATAGAGATTTGAACAAGATGGCTGAAAACTTCATAATACAGTGGAATCCCGTTACTACGAGAGTTCGTAACAGCACGAAAAATTGTCGTAATTACGAGTTGTCGTAATTACAAGTTGTCGTAAGAACCAAATGTTTATATAAACAAACAATTTTCTAGGTTAATGATGTATGTGGGATAGGAATAATAACAGTACAGTTTGCCTTGGCTAGTATCTCTGCTATTATAAAAAAAGACGCCAAAAACGATAGGTATGTGTTTATTAGGCGTAACATCCAATAATTTAATTTATTTCTTGATCTCCATTAGCTTTTTGTTACCATTTTCACACACTACAGCTCGGAAAAATGTAAGGTAAACAAAACAAACATGAACGTCTAGCGAGGCGGCAACTAAAACGAACAGCACTGCCAGCTCACTTGTGATTGGCTGAAACGAACAACGCTGCACCAATAAGATCTTATGATTGGACTAACAGAAGACGCGCACGGCTGTTCCATATTACCCATGTTGTCAAGTATTCAAAGCAACAATAGCGGTTTTTAGTAAGAGTACAGTTTATTTATCCATTCCAACATAAATTTTGCTAAAATGAAAACCTGTCGTTAATAAATCATAACACCTAGTGTACGAAAACACGACACAAGAAGTTTAATAACTTAATTGGGTTATGCTGGGTAGTGTAAAACTTCAAGTCCAGGTGTTCAAAAAGTGATCCAAATAAAGTTTCTTTTTGGTGCGTTGCCATGATCGGACAAATCTAACGTGTTCTACAAACAACTCTAGCAGGTTGAGTTACATAAACATAACTTTTTAACTTCTTGCAGTATAACATACAAAAAAAAAAAAAAAAAAAAAAGATAGTGAGTTTCAAACTGATTCTGCAATGCCGTTTTTTATCTAATAAAACCAAGATGCACACATGCGATGCTGTGTACTCAGTCCATTGGCCAAATTCGCTTTCGTGCTGTACCAAGATGGCGTCCATAACAATCGAGGTCGAGCAAGTCACAACAGCATTGCCAGAGGCAAATACAGTTGCCGTTGCCGTATCTCACATTGTTCACTCTGCCACGCTAAACCGATGAACGATGATTATCAAGTGCGTTTGTATGTACTATTATGTATACTTATAATTTAAAAAAAATTGTTTTGCGCGGTATGTTGATGATTGTTGCTAGTGAATCTCTCGTATCTATGAAAGTGCTCATGATGATACCACTCGTAAATACCGAAAATTTATATATTAACCTGCATACAGAATCTGACGGTGCATTACAAAACACTCGTAATTACGAACATCTTGTAATGTCCCGTACTCGTAGTAGCGGGCTTCAACTGTACTATAAATCTGGTACAATTATCACACTCTTAATATAATTCTGCTACATGTCCGGTCATGCAGTGTCACCAACATCTGCAACTTTTACGGGAAATTATTTGAAGGCAAAGCGAGTTTTACGAAACTTTTATTACGAAAAAAGGCACTGTTAAGATAAAATTCTAGAACTTTTCGCAATTGTCATGACTTTTCCCGGACTTTATTTCAAATTCCCTGACTTTTCCCGATTTTCTCGTGGCAACCATGTCTACCGACAATATACATACTACTATATTTAAATACACATTTTCCTGATACTCACCTACATCACACAGTAAAATCACACATAGAAGTAACGGTTTGCTAAAATACAACCACCATAATATTAAGTATGAAGAGAACTGAAGACTATCACTATGTTACTACACATACTCTCTGCTGAACTGTCCTCAGAACTCTGAAATTCCAGTACAGGAATTTAAAAAGAACTGTTAATTGTGAAGAAAAGACACAGTACATGATGCATTGAACACAATGTAATGAGCTGGTACGAACCATGCAAGAAATTGACTTTTCAGAACCATGCATAAAAATTACGGCTGTTTAAGGACTTGTACCAATCTTACGAACCAATACCTACTGTTTACACAGAATACTAGCACACACTAGAAATTACATAATTTATACTAAACTACGTGCAAGTTAATAGGAAGTAAGAGGAGATGAAGGTAAGATGTTACCATAGAATAAGAAGTAGTGATATCCTCCACCAGGAATCAGTTTCAAACCTGAGGATTATTGGTAACCATGCGTACCTGGTCCCCTCATTCCTGGTGGACCCATTGGTGGTGCTCCACGGCCCATACCCATCGGTGGCATACCTATAAACAATAATATTATTACAGAACGCATGTACAGCAGGATTGCGACTAATACATAATATCATACTGGAAGGTACTGCACTGTGAAAATGTGTGAACATTATTACACACACATGAAAGTAGTCTACTCTCAACTATGTGCAGGTAGATTAACAGTGGCAGTCACAACAACGTTTATCTATCTGCTAACACCCAAATGATCCACAATTTTTGGAATTTTATTACAAATATATATATTTTTAATGCATCTCATACAGACTGTTGTGCACATTTATGAAAAGCTGCAAACTCCATGCAACTAGCACAAAAGAGCTGTATGAAATATGCATTCATATGTAGATAAATAATCAAGACCTCACAATATGCAAATACATAATAATTTTGGAGAATCTGCGATTTTCTATTATCCATAAGTTTTGGTTATCAGTAGAACTGCCCTCCTTGAGTAACCTAGATAATCAGGAGTTCACTGTATATTGTTACCATAAAGAGCAAACATTTAAGACAATTTATCACTAACACAGTAGAATCCTATTATATAGTACAATAGTGTTATAACGTTTCTGAAGGGACTCAAAAATGTGTAGTTAATAAAAGGGAATTGCTTATAAATACAGTGAAACCTCGTATTTACGTTACCGTTATTTACGTTTTCCCGCGAATTGCACTTTTTTCTTCAGGTCCCGTTTGTCTGCCATTTAGTGCAATGTTACATTTTCCCGCATATCACATCATCAAAATTTTATTTTTCCCGCTGTTTACGTTTTTCGTTCACGTTTTCGCCATCCGAAGACAATAAAAACACGAGATT
>PNEQ01008808.1:0-11904 GCA_003012365.1 Medauroidea extradentata | reverse complement strand
TTGAACTACATGCATATATACATCACTCCAACAAACAATCTCACTGCAAGCGTCCGATCACGAGTCCTCATGCTGACTGACTGCCGTGTCCAGCCCAGCAAACCTGCTACCAGCCCGCCTGCCTGTCCCAACCCCCATCCGCCAGTGTCCTCACGGTCATTGTTCGCCTCCCTTCACATTCCTAAGCCATTGTCCATAGACGTGCCTTGCCTCGGGGGTAAGGGGGGTTGAGCCGGTGCCGGTGCTTGCCCTGTCGTGCTCCACAGCATGTCTTCACTCAAACAGCCTCAACAGCCACTATGATTTAAGTGGAAAAATATATGTGAGCAATGGTTTTCCACGTATAGTCCCATGCTGCTATAATTGCTAATAATGAATAGCGCAGATCTATTCTACTTCGTAAAACTAAGGCTTCGAACTTAGTAACAGAAATATGATAAACATTTTAATTGTGATGCTATATTTGATACATTGGTCATTTTTTTCCGTAACTGCACTTGTCTGCTCTCTGTTGGTAAGCTAGTGAACTAGATGTAAAGATCCTCCCCAATATTGTGAAGCCCGCAAAGTGGTTTATCACGATATTAAGGCATATCATGATATACGATCAGTGAGTCCTATATTATCGTGCATTTTATACGTTTTTTGGCTCGCAGTTACATTTACCGAGGGATAATATACACTCTAAACATGGTGAGAAATTAACTCTTCAATGAAGTTACAGTTGTTTCAGTACAAAATGAGCAACTGACGTTTTGTGAAACCGTACTGATTGTTTCAGTGACTAAGTGCTACTTATTTGAATGTGTTTTCCACTTACTCTCAGTGAATTTAATCTGCCTGTTGAATGATTTTCTGTGAATTACACCGGTACGTGGGGGCCGAGTGATCCGGGCACTCGCCCCACACCAAGGCGATCCGGGTAGTGGCCCGGATTTTCGCATGTAGGAATCATGCCGGATTATGTCGTTGGTCGGCGTGTTTTCTCGGGTGTCTCCGGCGCTGCTCCATGAACACCTCATGTCACCCCTTATCTGCGCTAAATACCTAAATGTTAAGGAGCCCGCCTGCCTTGTAAACAGTGTTGTAGTGTGCTTGCAGAACTCTTTTTTTTTCTAAGAAACTTTTTAACATGTTTCAAGTGTTCGTATTTACCAAAAGAATAAATACACACTTCAAACTATGGTGGAATGGTAGTTTAAAAACATCACGTTTAATAGAAAGATAATTTCGGAGCCTCTCGAAATAATTAAAAAAAAAAAAAAAAAAACTGTTTTTTTTAAATCCACTATAACTAAAGAATTACTCACGGGATTTGTGTGAAACTACGATAGAAAAGTGTATTGGACTTTGCTCAAAACAATTCACTTAAAAAAATTTGGGGTTGCCATTGAAAAGTGTCAGTCAGGCAAGTGATCTACGGTAGCACTGCACGGTATTTCAGTACCTTGCGGTAGAGGCGATACCGCATAAGGTGAGCCGGTAAAAATCGCCCTTGCCGTTGTGCCACACCCACACAAACACACGGCCAGTAGGCGGGTGCCTTAAGCGCTGACCAAAATTTCCCTGTCAGGTTCATCAGTCAGAAGAAGATAATTAATTAGAATTTTAGTGATTAACGTTTTATTGGTTGTAATCACTAATTCGTATAAAGTGTGTAAGGCGCATCACTAGAGACAGGAAAAAAGTAAACATCAGCTGTTCATTAGCTACTCGCTGAGACACTGATATGGGCCCGCATTGAGTTAAAATTTTATTATTGGCTCAGCGATTTACACGAGGTGTCAAATCAGTAGGGACAGGAATTTTTGGCGAAAAGAATTTTGCCCCACTTTGTTTCAGTGTCGTCTGTGCGAACCTGCTGCTCAACATCATGGCTGTTTGCAGAGTGTTTTTGCGCAGAGTTATTATTCATTTAACTGTGCAAATCAGTACACGGATAACAGCGACACATCACGTCTGTGATTCGCGGGTTTAACTTCCGGACACTGGGTGTTACGGCCTCCAGTCACTGACCACAAAGCAGAGATGTAGGTGCGCACGTGAGACACTGAAACAAAGTGCTGCAGAAATTTTTCGTGAAATTTTCTTTCTCTACAAATAAGTCAAGGCCCAATTGTGAAAGTGACGCGAACTGACAATTGGTGGAATTCTAGCTAGTGCTTAGAAGAAAACACGAATCTCGCAGACCCCTACGTATGACACACTACACGATCATAATACTATTAACAAAGTTGTATCCATAGGTGATAAATACTGGAAGATCTTCCTCAGTATTGCGTAAATTTAAAACATCAAGTGCTGTGAATTAAAAATATTTTCATCGTTACCGGTCCTAAGTGAACCCAGCGTGGTTTCGAGGTGCACCGGCTTGTTTAAAGTAATCGAGTGAGCGAAGAGATTTTGGTCAGCGTTTAAGGCCATGCCTGGTAGTTTTGCAGTGATTTCGAAAATAATTTTTCCAAAATGAACTAATATCTCTATCACAAAATCGCTACATTGTTTTGTCACTAATACATCAAAGTTTCTATCTGAATTTTTCCGTTGCAATGAACACAATGGATTTTTAGATTCTTGCACCCAAAGTATCATATATTTTAGCATGAAAATGAGCCAAAATGGCACAAAATATTTTTTTTTACTGGCAAACGACTCATTTTTTTAAAAAGCCTACATATAATTGTGCATAGTATGACTTCACACGCTCTCAATTTTTTTCAACCCATTTGGTTGAAAACTTTTTGAGTTTTTTGCACCAACGTGAAAAAAACTACCGGGCATGGCCTTAATATCGAGGTCTTTGGCGCTTGTGAAGGGTGACATGAGGTGAGTATGGAGCAGCGCCGGAATGAATGGGCTGTGGAAACGGGAGATCTCCGAGAAAACCCGCCAACCAGCGGCATCGTCGCGGATGATTCCCACATGCGAAAATCCGAGGACCGACCCCCGCCGGTAATTGAACCCGGATCGCCTTGATGGGAGGCGAGAGGTCTGACTCCTCGACCACCGAGGCCCTTTAAAGTGATTGAGATATGGCAATTTGTTTATAGTATAAATTAGAAGCAAGTTTAACCAATGAAATTTTGTAGTCTATAGATGTTTAAAATGACAGTGCTGTACATTGCACAGTGCCGTATACAAGATTCCTCTGCGACATGTATTTGACAATGTACACTGGACCTTAATTAATATTGTTTGTGTTGTATTTAACTGATATTTAAGTTATTTGTCTAATTTTATGATAATATTAGAATTTATTTACTTTTTCAGGTAAGTTACACAAGTGGCACGAAAGTCGTAGAACTGACCTGCTTCACTGACAATGTGAGTAGAACCTTAATTAGTTAACATTGTTAAAGTAGTATTGGTCTGTGTGAAGTTTTCCCCCGTTCTGTTTCCCGGCGGGAAGTTAATATTCCGTGTCGAGCACAGACTAGCTAGGAGCACAGATGCGCAAAGAGCCACCACATACGTGTCCGATACACGTGCCAGCAAGTCGGCACTGGCTGGCAATATGGCGGAAAGTTAACAGCTGAGGACAAACACACTAGAATTAGGCCTGAACATTAAATTGAAAAAAAAGGTCACAACGCCCAAATTTTACAAATGTGACAGTCACAGAATCAACTGTAATTTGTCATTTAACTGTATCTTCTCTATGTAAGTGTATTAGATAAACATCTTACTGCCCTCCCTTTTTCTTACCTTAGACCGGTTGAATCATCTTCGTTTTCAGGAAAAATAAAACATTTATAGATAATGACGCTTGGGTAAAAAAATATTTTGTGGCAGCGACAAAATATTTTGTGGATATTTACCCTGCAAAATATATTTTGTGGTCACCACAAAAGCATTTTGCGGACACCTCTAAAATATTGTTGCCACCGCAAACTTACTTTGTGGATTCTGCAATAAAAAGTTTCAGAGAAGAATTCCTACAAAATTTTTCTTTCAGTGCGTGTGTTCAGAATAACATTAATTATTTTACAGCCCGGCGACCGTTTTTAAGTATCGTTTACCAATATCACGCAGAATATTTTTGAACCCAGCACGAATCAAAAACTGCGAGTTAAGTCCCCTAGAAGAAACCCCATGAAATCTGTAAAAGAGTTTTGAATTTATACTAAGCGTATCTTTGGAATTTAAATTGTCTGCATAATTTTTGTAACAGCACAAACAAACGAATAAATATTGTTCAATATGTTGCATGAGCATGTACCTATATGTGGTTCGGGATAAAGTTAGCACTTTTGAAGACAATCCTGTATAAATTAATAATTTCAAAAAATTTATGTTGACTTTATACGTTAACAGTTGACTTACTGTACTTTCTATGTACATTGATTCCTATGTAGACATTTTCCTTTGCTAAAAAGTAGCAGGATGATATAATTCAACCGAAAGGAAAATAATAACTGTGGTCTCAAAAGTGCTTATTTTATCCTGAAAGACCTATAGTTAGAGACACTGGAAAATCGCGAAAATATTTAACATAGTCTCCAATAAACTGTAGTATCTCAATCGTGGCACGTGCGAACAGTTTTCCGGCAAACCACATACGTTCTATGTTACAACTATTCAGTTCTAATTGGGTCTGTTGAAGAGAGACACAGTGCTTCATTTAAACGATAGCCAATATAAGTGCAAAACCTTCAGTGTTATGCATAGTGTGTTCGAGCCTAGCAAACAATCAACTTTTCCCGCGATTTATCAGTGTCTCTACCTATAGTAAGTGATTTTATAATTGCAAGTAGAACATATAACTTATGTAAACACTGTTAAGGTGTTAATTCTGCTACAGTTTAGGAAGTTTAGTGTCATAAGTTTGGCAAGTGATAATTTCCACTGCTAAAGTAAATGGTGTCGGGATAGGATCAAAATCAGTATTGGTATTTCCTGTTTCCGACACAATGGAAAATAAGATGAGTTCTACTTATGGTTTAAATCTTCCAAGTATTCTCACACGAAAGTCATATGTAAAGAGTTGCAGCCGAGTCCCACATGCGTACTAATTGTAACGCAAATTCAGCATCACAGAACTACCACAATTTCACAAACATTCAACCAAGAAAATGTACTGCCCCTATAATGGCGTGCATACAAAACAAACACGTTGTCACTTTCGTGAAAATTCGGTTAAAATCGGAACAGTACTCCACCTTGTCGCCGTCTCACCTGGCGGCAAAAAATTTCCCTTGACAAACTCTTCCATATGAAATTCAATTTATGTTCCTAACCTGAAAGGAACCTTCACATCGTTTTCTTGGAATTGTTTAGTTTTGATGTTTTAAGTTTTAAAAAATGTCTTGTAAAAATACACGTTTTCATGTGTCATGAATAAAGAAATATATCCCAAGTAGGAAAACTTTATAAAGGCATTTTTGTACATTCTAAATCAGGATGAGTGAATATCCAGTAATATTGCAGTGGTTTTTACGGATTACGAATCAAGCACTTTCAAGGAATTGGTTCAGTGGAAAAGCACGGGTAAATCAGCGAATATCCACTGATTCCTATTTCTATATTTTGGAGGCATAAGACACTATTTCCACTTTTTTCCTTTTTTCTAAATGTACTTTTTACCATAGACATTACCGCAGTTTTAAGTAATTTCTAGTGACATACAACACTAAATTTTGGTTGTGTCAAAAACCCACTTTTTTTGTTTTGTTTTGGTGTAAGTGAATCACAGTCTTTAAAATGCTCTCGTGAAAAAATATAATTTTTTGTGACACAGAGTCTTATACCTCTGAAGTACAGATTTATAAAACTAACATTTATAGGGCCCGTGGTGGCTGAAAGGTCAGACCATTCGCCTCCCACCAAGGCGATTCGGTTTCAATTCTCAGCGGGGTCGGTCCCCGATTCGCTGTTCCTACTGATCTCTATGCCACCCCTCATCAGTCTCCAGACCTCGATGTTAAGCGCCGACCAAAATCTCTCACACATTCACCCAACATTCCCAACGCGAATCAGTAAATATTTACTGATTTTCCAGTGGTTTTCAGCTGACTGGAGTAGTTTTAAACTGTTCCAACGAGAGTCTGTCTGGAATGTAGGTGAAATTTCACTTAATCAGACTTTGAGTTTAACGCGTACAAAAATGTATTACTTCGTACTGGGGAACACGCGAAAGGGAGATCATATTCATCACTGGCGCGAGCTATCAAAATGACTCAGCGGGAACATTTAGTTGCGGGGATTTAGGTGGAAGATGATAAATCTGACGGACGTGGGGAGTTAAATATAATGCACTGATATAGGTCAACGCCCGCTATCACGGCGCCCTCTTGGTGTATTTATAGTTCCCTGTCCCACCGGACATGTATCATTCCGCGTGGCTCTGGAATGGCCACACCGCCACTCGCAAATTCCTATTAGTGTTCCTATAATCATAAATAATGCCGCCCTGCGAAAACGCTAATTGTATTACGACGAATATACGTAAATAGGAGCCGGGGAAAATTTCGCACATTTATCCGGGGACAACATGACCGGTATAAAACACCGTAAGAAGCCTACAGTTAAAAAATCACCCAAATTAAAACCTTTGTTTCATTCTTATTTCTTAAAAAATAATAACATACCTTCGGCAGTAAAAATTTTTTGATACAAAACAAAAATGGTATCTTTGTTGCTGACGTCGAAGTTTTGATGCTGGAAATTCAATAATAATAATAAAAAAAAGTTTTTAACGAAATAGTGTAATGTAACACTATCCGTTTTTGAGCCACATAACATTTTTTTTCAAATTGTATTATAAAAATTTTCTTTTCGACGAAGCATATGGTAAACTGCTAACTTAAATAATATTGTAATCTTTCAATAATTCGTCATACGGATTCATTGCAAGGAATTATATGTTAACTTTCAAGAAGTTTCTTGCAATTATTCTGCATGACAAATTAATGGAAGATTCCATTATATCTATGTCAGTCAGTTTGCCAAGAATATATCCTATGCTTTGTCGAATATAAAATTTTGATAATACAATTTGAATTAATGCAATGGCTCATAACTGAAAATATAGTAAAATTGTCTAACACTTTCCCTTAAGGGCGCCACCTACCACGCTCTTGACATGCGTTGCAGTGTGTTCGTAAATATTTTATTTAAAATAAACTATTCCATATGCGCCCATTGTGTTAAGGTACGAAAAAAAACTCTTCAACGATGATGGATTTGTAGTTTGAAGACAACACGTTAGTTAGAAAAATAGTTTAATAGACCCTCAAAATTACTGTAAACGTATTTTTCAACTATATATATCTGAAAAAACTACTCACGGGATTCGTGTAAAACTACTCTAGAAACATGCAACGGACTTCGTTTAAAACTATCCACGAATAAAAATATGAGGTCATCACTGAAAGTGTCAGTCAGGCGAGTGTTCTACGATACCACTGCACGCCGTTTCAGTGTCTTGCGGTAGAGGCGATACCGCACCAGATGAGCCGGTCAACATCGCCCTTGGCGCCGTGTTTCACTCACACAAACACATGGCCAGTAGGCGGGCGCCTTAAACAAATAATTTTCTTGTAGTAACATGGTTGCTTCCTTTTTATATACATTTATGTCCCTAAACCGTTTAGTAGTAACATTTGTTTTGAAAGAAAACCGGCTAAAAGCGAAGCGCGTTTACATATATTCTGCCCAATTTTTTATCTTCTACACTCACTGATACTCCCTTCCTGTCAAAAACAACCCCACTCCCAAACCGGCTTCTACCCTACACTCTAAATATGAATAAGTGAATATTCACTGATTCATGCCGACGGATGGAGCAGTTCCAACAAATTGAATAAGTGAGAGACCACTGTGAAATCGGCGACTATTCACTGATTCCGATAAAGTGTGCCAACATTCCACAAGTTAATTAGTGAATGCCGACAGATTTTCCAGTAGTTTTTCACAGATTCAATAAGTGAGAAAACTGTTACTTGAAAACAACTGAAAAAAAAACTGTGAATATTTACTGATTCACTTGTACTATGTTGGCACTCTTAAGGATGTTGGACTCATAGTTAAAAATTTAATATTTGTGCCAAACACTGTTAAACTTTTACACATCAGATAACATATCATTTCCCCAAATAAAAAAAATTCGGTCCCATAGTTTTAGCATAATCATCTATCAAAGTTACAAAATTGCAGTTGCGGTGTAGCCAATATAATAAAAAATAATTAACTTGCAGAAACAAGATAATCATATTGATACTTAATGACGAGAGCTACTACAGGAAATGTTTGTAAATGGATATTCGGCTTCAGCCAGTGCACGTATAGAACTGAGAAGTCTAGGTTGTCATACCTTTCAACGTATTTTTTACTGCACATGAACACGAGAAGGGTAAAATTTTAAAAGGAACTCATTTAACAAAGTTAATACAGTAATGTTCTCGTAAGTTAACAGTTTTTTTTTACTGATTGTTAATATTCTTAGGAGTACTTAAAAAGTTCGAAACATTTGACTACAGACGTTCATATGTTCGTATCTACTCTGTTTTAGCCGTGAATTTGGCATAGCCATAGCCATCCCTAGTAGAAGGCCGCAGCCTTAGATCTGGCAACCCTGTCAGGAAGGGTCATTTTAACACTTATTTTGTCTCGTCAACGGCAGCGGCTTTCTCTGATTCGCCGGCATGTAGGGCAGAATAACGAATCAGGTACAGTCATTGCCTTTGAAGAACTGAGTTAAAATGACCCTTGTGTGCATGGTTGCGAGATCTAATGCCGCGGCCTTCTACTGAAGATGGCTATGGCATAGTGCTAATAGAATGAGTTTGCATTAAGCTAACGTAGTTGTGAAAATATAACAAGAGAACTTACGTTACTGATTTTTTTAATTTGTCAAAACTTACTTGTGTGTCGCTTTTTTTTTTTTTTTCCAATACTTCATCCGCATAAAAATTTGTTTCTTCTGTCTCAATTAACAATGCACGTGCGGATTAGAATTCCGTAATTAGATTCTCTGAATATCTTAAACAGTAGCATTTCCGATAACTTTATCACCAAAAGCTCATTACGTGTATATTGCAACCGAAACTAAAAATTTCATAATTATAAATATATTTAAATTAATTTTTTAAATTATTTCAGTAAGCGTTGTCTGACTAATTACAATTTATCCTAATGAAATTGTTTCTCACATAACGATAACACGTTTTCAATGTGAACAGTGTCACTCCAAAATTATTTCTGAATACATTTCACATTTTAAGTCCATATGCCATATAATGTCAGCTCTTTACTGCCTCAAAACAATTATTTATGTACGTAGTTTAAACTGCAAGACAAGTCATAAACAATGCAGCCCACTCTGATTATTTTGATAATTATTTTAATGAGTGCTCAAAAATTAAATTGTCATTCAGAATTGTAACCCTCAGCAAGTATAGTATGAATTTCATTCTTTTGATAAGAATATTATTAACGGCAATTTTCTTGCTTCTGTTGTTATGCATTACATCCGAGTGAGTAGATATATAAACCGTTTTAAGTAAAAGAGAAAGCGTGTTTAACGTAAGGCGGAAAACAAGACAAATGGGTTTTTATGCTAGCGTATTATTAAACGCGTTATCTTCGAGTGCATTTAAATTACTTTATTTTTGGCCAGCGGTAGTCGTGAATTGTGAATATCTGGTTAACTATACTCCAGACTGTAGCATGCTATTTCTAATCTCTTTAGCTCTTAGTTTGCATGAACGGTAATGAAGACATGTTGAATGAAATATTATAAGAAATCGGAGGTTTTCTCTGTGCGTTGCTACAAGATCGCATGAATTATTCATGTAGGAGTGGAACATTTTTTGAGCAATGAAGACCAATATTATTTTCTCAAGCGTCTTAACAGTAGGCCTACGTTAGCACACGAACACACTGAGTCAGGATAAAGTGGGTTAATTCTGCGTGTAGATAGCTTATTTAAATGTATGTCGATTATTTTCCGTCGTGTGCAAAGTGAAATTTCTATGTAAGAAAATTTTACCATACAAATTTATGGGTATTGTGTGTTGGAAGTTTATGAACCAAAGCAGTCTTCCTGAAAAATCTCAGATTTATACACTTATTGTAAATTTGCTTAAAATTAAAATTTGGATGTCTTTCAGGAGATTGTAGTGATATTTCAAGTTAGGGAAATCCCTATTATGACAGATTTTCTTTCTTGACTTTCACTTTGGTTGTGTAACAAATCTAAAGAAGAAATATGAAATATTCTTGTACAAAATGTTGCAATTCAGTAAACTTGGCAGTTACCGTTCGCTGCACGTGATAAATATCTTGGCTCATTATAAAGAAAACTACCTGGAAGTTATGCTTGTAAGAATTGCAAACGTTTCGTAAACAGTAACGTAAGTTTACAACCAATCACAGTACGGGAGACGTATTAGGCCTATACTTCGTCTCGGGTATAGAGCAAATGTTAACTGTACAGGTCTGGTGACATCAGTACACATTTGACTGTTTTCAAAAAATGTACAGGAACATTGATGAATGGGAAACAATTTTACCATACTTACACTTTTAACACTCATGTACAGTCATGGACACAAAAATTGGGCCACTGAAATAATCGAAGTCCACTTCGGCAATCTTCGGCTGTGTGTAAGCGGTAGCCTGGCATCTAGGCAACATGCAGAACAACGAATAGCGGTGCGCTCTAACTGCGCTGGGCACAGGTTGTGTTATAGGATTGGAGCATCGCCCGTTCACACCTTCCTCAAGCCACCAGGCACTGTATGTTGGCTGAACCAGTGCGGCGCACAAGTCATTTAGTAAATGCAAAAGTGACACATGTCCATTTATATTATTCAAAAATTAAAATAAAGAACGTAGTTGTAAAACACAGTAATGAAGTTACGAAAGTGCACATATTTTCAAATAACCAGATAATAACCATTACCTATACTGTATCGAAATGTTAATATTCAATGCACGCGTATTCTCATTCTCGCACTGCCGGTTGAAGCAAATGCATATTTTAACAGTACGGTAATATTTAATTGGCATTCGCGGTGACGTTATTGTCTGACTACTTGCTTACATATCTCTATACATAAAATAGGACACTGACTGAAATATCAAACTGCACACAGGGCCAAGAATCGTGAACTTTTTTGCGGGGTTTCCCTCAGGACGTAGGTGAGCACTAAGACAGGATTTTTCGCAATTCAACCTCCAAGGGGCAGGGGCGTCATTTCTGGTTTTTCTTAGGGGAGGGGGGGCAAGATTTTTTTTTCGGCGACAGTGACCTTGTTGCACCTTTTTATTAATTAAACATGTATAAATTAGAAACTTTAATGATAAAACTTCAGTTTTATGTGCTTAAGTTGCCATTTTTTAAATAATAAAAAAATATTTATTATACACACAAAATTCTAAATCCAGGGGTGGCATATGCTCCCCTGCCCCCCTAAATGACGCCCTTACCAAGGGGGTGAAAAGGGGTGAAAGGTATTTCCGAAGAAACGTCGATAGAGCTCGAACGCAACGATCTATCATCGTGATTTTTACTTTTATAGGACGCACATAATATGTATATTAGCCAATTGAAGGTTTTTTTTTTAATTCAACATTTTAGGGGGTGAAAAGACCTTAAATGTGTTTTCAATTAACTAACGATATCTATCGAATCCATCGAGATAGAGAGTTGGTTTTCACTTTCAAATGTTGCTTACGTAAATACCCAAAATATGTTTTAGGATTTTTTTTTTAAATTCGACCCCCAACCAGTAAAATGGGGCAAAATGTGTTTTTTATGAATCGTCTGTATCACTGAAACACAATTGGCTTTCGTTGTGGTTTTAACTTCACTGGTTACGTATACATTTATGTCTATGACACGACTCCAAGACGTTTCGAAATTTTTTAACTGAGGGGGTTAAAATACGCGGAATGTGTTTT
>PNEQ01008807.1:0-11904 GCA_003012365.1 Medauroidea extradentata | reverse complement strand
GGCGGGCATAGTCAATGATACCTTAGTAGGACCGTACATGTTACCAGCACGTCTTGATGGCTACGTGTACCTACGGTTCTTGCAATACACTCTGCCCGAGTTGCTTGAGGACGTACCGCTGCTGATACGTGACCGCATGTGGCTACAACACGATGGGGCACCACCTCACAATGCTCGTGCTGTTCGTGAGTACCTCAACAAAGTATTTCCAGGGCGCTGGATAGGCAGGAGAGGACCTGTCACGTGGCCTCCTCGCTCCCCTGATCTATCACCCCTGGATTTCTACCAGTGGGATACCTGAAGATCCTTGTCTACGAGACGCCAGTGGATACGGCCGAGGAGCTCGTCGCACGCATCGTTGCAGCAGGCGAAGTGATACGGACAAATGCCAACCTGTTCCAGCGTGTGCGACTGTCCTTGTTGCATCGTTGCAATGCATGTATTACTGAAGGTGGCCGAACTTTCGAGCGCTTGTTGTGATATTCATGTAAACATGTATCACTTATGCGGCTGTGAACGTTTTAATTACAGTAAAGTATTTGCTACACTTATTTTCAGTACCGTATCATTCGGTGTATTGTGTGTTGCCTAAGTGTCAGCCCACTAAATCTACGTACTGTAGCCTATTTTGGCCATTTTCTCGGACATGCTTCACTTTACAGTGTAACAACAAGACGACCTTTTTTGTTCATCGGGGTCTCTTGGTATAAATTGTAGCATTGCATGTCCATAAAATCTGATGGCACCAACGTCTAAGCCGGAAAAGGGGTGACCACCCCATTATTTTGATGACGGTGTAAGTAATTCGAAACACATTTTTCATGGACTGTCGATAAATGTTTGCAGAAGACAGTATCCGGCGAATTATGATTTAATGTTATGTTGTTTACGATTTTGTACCAATAAACTAGTTTGAAATTCGTTTTTCGAGGGCGTATTGCTTACTCCCTTACGAAGTGTGCTAAGCGAAAAGTCGTCTTACGTAACTGTACTTCATTTTCAACAAGGAATCACCACACGAAGTTTGTAACATACTTTCATTTACACCCTGTATGTATATATACACATACATACTCAACGTGTTTAGGAAACGTGTTAAGGCGGCCGCCTACCTCATGCTTCAAATGCGTTGCAGTGTGTTGGTAAACAGTTTTTTTCTACGAAAATATTCCACGAGTGCCCATTATGCCAACGTACGAAAAGAAAACAAACTCCAGACAAGGTCGGAACCTCATTGTTAAGACGCCACGCTCATTAAAATCATTGTTTCTAAGCCCTTAAACACGGCTAAAAACGGTCTTTTCAGACTGCCCAACTTTCCACCAATAAAATAATATGGTCACTGCTTAGTGTCTCGCAGTAAAAACCGTTCGGCGGGAAACTTGCACTCTAATTCAACACTTGGCTCGTTGAGGCGACACGGCATTTGATGAGCGCTTCAAGGTCGACCTTACTGCTCCGTCGCTTTTGAGCCTCTCACACGCGGGTAGGTGGCGCCCTTAAAATACGGCACATGCTTTGTGAAGACCGGGAATGCCAGATTCATACAGGACTCCAATGTTTCAACAGAAATAATAAGGGTTGTATAAGCCCATACGGGTGGAAGGTGAAACGCTTTCAGTGTTGGATAAACTGTAAAGTACTTGCGTCAAAGAAACACAACTGGCTGTAGACCTGTTAGGCCTATGAGTTTCGGAAAAAAAATGCTATGTAAATTATATGGGTGGAATATGGGTGGGAACCATTTGATTACACGCAACATATACAACATGAGATTGATTTTTGGTACAATCGGGTAAAGCAGTATTTCGTAACTAGCAGAAAAAAGCCCTTGCAACTCTCTAGAAAACACCCTATCCTTGTAAAACGCAAGCAAATTGTAAATAGGTAGTAAGACTATGTCATGGCGGGTAGGCAACAAGTCCGACACCCAGTGGTAAACTAATGTTAGTGGTACGACCTCACAGCAAGTAACCCTCACCCCTTCCTGGGTAGTGTAATATCTCGCCATATACGACCGATGTGCTTGTTACTTGCAGTCTGTCGCTGTTTTGAATCACTAGGTAGGCTACTAGACGTAACATGGACTATAACAAGTATTCTAAAATGACTGACACGGTCTTCGTGCACGGTGAAGTAAGAAGGAGCAGCAAGACTACTGCACGATATCAGCCGAAACTCCGGGCACATACCGTACACACGGACCACGGAAAATAGGCAGATTGTGTTGACAGCGGTGCATATGTGACGGTGTTTATGTAAGGAGGATCTGCTATATTAGATATTACACGCCTTTAGGCATCGTGTTTAATTATCAGTATTACTAATACTGACATTTTAACGAACATGAGTAAAAAATATACGTAATTTTGAAGCACCGGTTAGATCTATTTTTACGTAATTAACTTAACCACATTATTCTGATGTCAGTTAAATCAGATTTCAAAGTATCAGTAAGCAGTTTGTCCAACCGCGTTCGTACTACATGCGTGAAAGTCATTTACTATGCTTCTATTTTTACAAGGAGGGAGTTGTAAATCAGAACACAAATAAAACTAACATTTTCAAATCTTAAACACCAAATCTTCAAAACGATTTTGTGAGTTATGTTCATATTCAAACAGTTCATAACATTGGTCACATTTATTTACAACATAAAACTCTCACCAAAAACTCTCACCAGTAAAAACCGTAATGTTCGCTGAAAAAAGACATTGTGCTTCCAACAAAACTATGATGTATTTCCTTGAGGTTACAAATTAAGTGAATTATCCTGACTAACATATCTCCGTTCCGAAAGTTAACGCAAATTCGTATATATTTATACATTTTTAATATATAATGGTTTGTAGACTTCATTCAGATAAACAAATACAATATAATTTGCTTTATAGTTTACTATTCTCTTCAATTAACTGTTTTTCCTTCCAACCTTTTTTTTTATAAAAAGAAACATATTAATATATTTATATTTCAGTTACTTACATATATTTGTCTACTAATGTCAGACGTTTTAAACATTTGGTAAAGCATTACTTGTAACCAATCACACTGGCATAAATTATTTTGTCAAGATGTGTTTCTCTGTAAGCCGTGATAAAAAATATGCAACATATTTTTAGGAGCGAAACATTTCTGATGTTACCTCTAACAAGAATCCTTAAGAATCTTATCCAGGCGACATCATGACACGTTTTGTGAATTCAACCTGGTTATTATTTTTTTCATGAAGATTGACTTTCCCCACGTGATATGTGTACGTAAAACACGAAGAATTCCTGTTGTACCAATACGACAAAAGTACAGCGTCCAATAACAATCAAATGTAAAGAAAAAACTCAAATAGATTTAAGTTTTGCAGATTAGGTTTTCTTTCATACATTTCATGAGCTTCACAAAATATTTCCACGTGTAAAATGAGATTTCAAATATTTATTTTTTCTTGTTAGCAAACAAAGTACATATCAAGTAACATAAACACTTGCAGGTCAATGAATGCGTCAGAATAACAGTGACCCACAGAACTTATACATAACTGAAATAGGTTACACGTACAATTGTGGCTGGTAAATTTACTCATAACTTTTTTCTAGGATAGTGTTATTAGTAGCAAGTGAACACGTGAACAGACGGAAATTTGCTCAGATAAGCAGAGAGAATCGTAATGGACTGGACAGAAGCGTAACGAAGTACGATGTTCAGTGTGGGGGAGTGGCGCTGGTGAAACGACTCCAGAAGAAACAGTAATTACAGCGGGCAGCATTCACCGCGGCTGTTGGCCTAGGGGAGGGGGGTGGGAAAGTAGCGCCGCGCGAATACGTCCTGCGCCAATCAGTGTCTTGAGCCAGCGCTCTCATTCATCGACGTACCTCCCCTTGTCCTCGGGCAGCCGAGCCCCACGGGCGTCTATATATAATTATAAGTTGGACGCAGAACGACAGGAAGGTTGCAAGGGACGGAAAGACAAGACGGGGGGAAAGGGGGAAGTGAAACACTATACGTGTACGCCCTCCCCACTTCCCTCAACCGTCGCTGGCAGAGTCCAGTTTTAGTCACGTCCGAGACAAGGGGACAAGGCTAGGACGACACGTCCTACCGACACATTCCAGGATCCAGGGGACCAGAGATAGACGCGGGGAGGAGGGACTCTTCCTTCCAGTCTATTGAAGAAGTTACGCCGGGTAAAATGGTTACTGGCAGTCGTAGCAAGGACGAGAAGGGGGAGAATCGGCGTCGCAGACCAAGGGAAAGGTTATACAGAAGGTGATGTATGGTCCGGGGTGGACGATATTTCAAGCCCTTGAATTCTAGGTCGGCAATCTTTTTTTTCTCTTGCAGGATCGCCCGAAGGGCACATCACATCGGATTCCCTTCCACTCGGTACTCCTTTCCTTTCAAGGCAAGAGCGGAGAATTTTTTTAGCCAGCGCCTTCGACTTCCATCCTCCAAGGAAGTTAAAAAAAAGTGAAAAGAGAAACTTCCATAAAATACACGAGACGTCACATAATTCGCGGCGTGGGAGGAGGAAGGCCAGATAGAGCATCGAAGAGCATCGGTTCTGGGTCGGCGAGCCTCGACGAAACCATCTAGCCGTGCGATGCACGCGAAGCGGACGCCATTGCCACCAACATCTCCCACTTACAAGATGCACTTCAAGATCACAACCCGAGTTACGTTGCCAACTGCACGTTGCCATAGTTACAACACGCGGAGGAATCTAACAGACCCTTGATCTGACCGCTGGATTTCATAGCCTTTGCTCACCGAGTCACGGCAATGTGGCAGAAACAAATGATACTATATTGACACGAATTAAACACTGCAAAAATGAATGTAGCTCAATGGCTAGCTCGCTGAGTTTTAAATACGTATAATTCGTTAACAGTGCGGCTTTTGTTTCTGGGCACACATATAGCTATCTTACTTTGAGATATTTACTGTCTCTCTAAAAATATTTTGAGCTTACTTATCTCACTGAGAGTAAACTGTTAGCTAATATTCTAAATTCTCAAATGTTTTGAGAAAAATAAGGCGTATAGCTATGCTCGATAGCTTTAGGCGACTTCTAATTTCTTGTACTTTAGTGATTATCACACAGTATCAAAATTGTACATTAACCAAAATAAAAATCACCACATTCTATGGTCATTAATTACGTTTGATGAGACATAAAATGATACATATTAGATTATATCAAGTTACAGGGTGGTAATATGGGTCCACAGCTGTCGCGTGAAGATTGAAATAAATTTTTCAAATCTTTCGTCCACTATAAAACAATAAAATGAAAGTTTTATAATTTAGATAATTTTTAAATTTCAATTGTATTTACCTGGATGTAAAGATGAAGTTAATCAACCATTTTAATATAGGTTTAAGTTGTGAACTCTTTATAAAATTTTATTTTGTTTCGAACCCAGCTAATAACCAAACAATGATGACGTATGTTCTTTACAGAGCTATAAGCAAACGTAACAGCAATGTGTATAATAAGTTTCTTCATTAACGTCCTTATCTGGATGTTAAAATATGGGTGGAAAATGTAGCCCATTTAACCTTATAGAAACGAAGTTGACTTAGTATATCCTATCCGCATACAGCTAAATCTCTGTTAACGTTTATATGTGTAACAACACACTAAATTAATGCTTTAATTAAGTATTTTTTGCTCAAACTATCGTGTTCAAATTACGACATAAATGTGAATTTTTATTTCTCGTATCTTCATCGGCCAAGTGTTAACCTACTCAATAAGTCATAAAAATTTTTACAACTCAAAATTGTTTAACAATTTGTTATTTTTAATATAAATAAATAAGAAATGTTTCTTCACTACTCGTATAACGAGCATTACGCACGAATGAGGTATTTCTGGAGTGTTATAAAATTTTTTTTTGTCGAAGTATGCGTTTTAAATTGTCGTCTGCCTTATTTTCATCAGAGAAGTAAATATTTTTCATAGCTTTATCATCTTCGAATACTCATTGTACTCCATAATGACGATAAAATCATATATATCGTTAATTATTTAATTAACATTCTTATGCCATTCGTAATCAAAGGGATTAATGTTCTATGCACAGGATAATGGAATTGAATATTTTGATTTACTATCTGCCTACGTGCGTAGTGATTTTCCCGTATTTTACAGGAGTTCCTTCTACTCTTTCGAGCGAGTATTACTTCCGAATAACATGTCAGTTTTACATCTATTATCTCACGAATTTTAAGATATTAGGGAAAAATTACTAATAATAAAATTTCCATGGTAGGCACAAAGTATTTTTAGGTTTTATTAACGGAAAAGCTATTATATTCATTTTATCCCATCATTTTCGTGATTGTCCAATAAAACACGTGAGACAAACACATGCTCAGTCAAGGTCTGTTACTGTGTCGGCAATTAGATAATGAGTAGAGATACTAAAATTTCGCGAATTCTTCGAAAATAAGTTACATTTTAAACTTTTGTTCATGTGAGTTACCTACACAATTTAGTCACTGCTTCGTAAACTCATTGTTGAGGTCTCGGGACCCATAGCCAACGTACATGACAACATTAAAAGACTAAACAGCTACAGATACAACCGGCCACTCACTGGAGCAGCAGCCAATTAGCAAGTAGCTGAGGACGGACTGTACACAGGACTACTGAGTACAGCTGGTAGGTCTTTGAACCCGCTACATCTTGGTATCTCTAGTTATAAGTAGTCAATATCTGCTCGAATGTACCGATAACATATAGCCCAGATCAGTGGGCCGACAAATATTTTTCCAGTCTGTATTGGCAGTACAAATTACAAACTTCAGTAAATTGCAAACACTTGTCTTACCGCACTTTTCTTAGTGCACGTTAATTAATAAATTTGCTTAATTAGTGTGAATTTATACGATATGTTGTAATTCAAAGTAATGTTTACAATGCCTAAAAGTTTAATTTAAGAGTTATTTCAAGTAAGTAACATTATTCTTGTCTTTAATTGTTCTCCTGCAAAAGGAACATCTTGCATGCAATAAAACTTGTTTTAATCGAAACCATATCAGTGCAGCTTGCGCAGCTGCGAGAGGGAGGCGCGCGCGCGCACACACACACACACACACATATATACTATGTGACATGTCGTTTTGCCAGAATGAATATTAAATTTCTCCTGTTAAGTTATTTACATAAAGTAAATCATGATGTGTCTTTGATCACAGTATGCCTCGCGCCAGGATAAAGGTTTCTTTATTCACGAAGGTATTTATTCTATGTATGTTTTATTGTCTGTGGCAGAACTTAATATTGTTTCCTTTTTCTTTAATGTTTATAATGTTGATTACTGAGGTCACGGGTCTGAGCTGATCCTGGGTATCGATAGGTTGCGGTGGTCAAGGAGAAAGGGGCGTTGAGACGAAGTTTTTTGTTCGAGGATGATAACAACACGACGGTTTAAAGAGAAAAACAAAATTTTTTTTCATGAATTACGACGGGCTGACTTCAAGACTTCTAGAGTTGATCACCTTCAACATCGGTTCGAACAAATGCCAGAAGGAAGGAAGGATGTCTTTTGAGCTGGGAAACCATACCCAGATGTTATTTTGATAAGTCTAGTCGTTTTGCGAGAGTGACGTCGTGGAAGATTTGCGGTAACCTACACATTAAAATTCGAACTTTGCTGGGGCTTCTATCATTTATTAAAGGCAGAGACTCATTTAAGTTTTTCAAAACTACAGATTAAGTTCTTAAATACGAGACATTCTTCAACATCTGTGTTTATTTATTATGTGCCCACAAATAATAACCCACTGCCGGAACACTAAGAAACAGCTCGTACAGAAATCTGAGTTTTAGTCATCGTTGAGTTTTCGGAAGCCACCCGCCTAGTTCGTACCCAGGAGATGTCAGGTCACTACTCCAACTTACAGAGTCACGACTCCACCTCATGTAACGTTTGTCTTGATTTAGTTTCAATAGCGTAAATGATTTGTAATTTCCTGTGTTTTCACCCATATAAGAACTACTACATCAAATTTATTTATTTCACTTAATAAATCTATTTCACATACAGGAGGTTATTGATAATTTTCTTTCCTCATTTCTCTGGTACAAAGTTCTGTAGCTTTATTTTCTCCTTTAAACCTTACTGCACAACAAGGTATCATTGTGGGAGTTGAAGAAAATAAAAATAAGAATATAATTCATATACGTAAAATAATTGATATTCAAGTAAGACAAATATATCAGATGACTGCCCAACGCGAGGCACGAGTTAAAACACAGTCACAGTGACCTAGTTGTGTAGATAGATAACATAACCTGCCAGATAAAAGCTTAATAGAGCTAGTGAATAGTCATAGAACAACAAATAGTTGTTTAGAAACTTGTTGGCTAGTAGAAAACGAAACACATAACTAAAAAGAAACATCGGACATGGCTAACAAAGAAGAAGTACCCGCACATATCGATCAGGTGATCGAGGATGTTATTGCTCGCAACACTGTCGAAAGCGATACTGCTTCTGTATAGAGGGGTCAAACACACCAGAAAATGACCGGGAAGGACCCATAAGTATGCATACTATGTTGGATCTAATGCAACAAATGCAATTCAACATACAGTCAAGTATCCGGGAGGTACAAAATAACGTACAGTCAGAAATTCGTGATGTACAGAACAACTTGAAGTCTGAGTTGCGTGAAACAAGTGAAAATATTAGAGGCGAATTAAGTGACGTACTTAAAAAATGGAAACATGACATGAAAACCCGTTTCGAAACTCTTGAAACCGAGTCGCAGAACTGCAGATCTTGGGTATGTGAAATGATTGTGGAGACTAACTCCAGGTTCGAGACGGTGGAAAATCAAATGCAAAACGTCTTAGTTAAGCTAGATGCACACAAAACCGAGTCACGACAGACGGTAAACGAATTGCGTTAGGATTGTAAAGCCGATTTTGAAAAATGGTCTCATAAGGTCGAAAACGCATTCACACAAAAATTCGAAGAAATACGAACTACACACTCAGAAAATCACATAGAGCGAAGTGGACGTTTGGAGAGTACAGAACAAGAAACAGCGTCACGTGATCTGACTAGCACGTCGACAAACGTCCAGTCCAGTAAGACACATGAACGAGAAGTTATGTATCAAGCACACGACAGTGCATACACACCTTCAGGCGAGGCTAGAGAAAATTGTTTTTCACAGGTGCCTAATGTAGCTGCGTTGTTTCACCACCCGATACAACAGTTAAGCAAGTCGATACCTAAATTTGCAAACGGGGAAAACGAGAACCCCATGACATTTCTCAAAAGATTTGAAGAATACACTGAAACTTTTAATTTGACACAACAGGAAAGTCTAAAGTATTTAAATTTTTCGCTTAGAGGCTCTGCAAACTACTGGTGGGAAGTAGAAAAAGCAAATACCAGTTCACTTACTGAGTTCCGCGAAAAATTCACTAGGCAATTCTGGGGGCCTAGAGCACAAGGGTTGGTACGTGCTCTACTGCATGCCGAAAAATACGACCCGAAAGGCCAGAGAAAAGTTGATGAACACATCAGTTCAATTTATGAACGGAGTCGACATTTAACACCTAGTATGACCGAAACAGAGCTAATTTCAATGCTAACGACACAAATGCCTGTGGCGTACCAGGTAACATTGGTAGGCAAGTACAATTTGTCCTTGGCTGAGTTTCGTGAACAACTCATCATGCTAGATAAATTAGAGAGACAGATGAGACATCAAAATTGGGAGAATCGAAAGGACCGACAGTTTGGTAACAGTGGGTACCAAGGTGGCAAAAAATTTTATCGCAAGGACCAAGACGAAACGGAGCGACGTGTAAATACTACTAACAAACCCCGGGGCAGCAAATCGGACAACAAAGCCGATTATAATAACCGAAAGAAACAATGGGGAAATAAGGGTCCTTGGGGTAGCAGAAAGACACGGTATTATCGTCACAAAAATCACCGAAGTCGTTCTCCGCGGCGCAATTCGCCCAGGTCAAGGTCGGGAAGTTGCGACAGCAAACCTGACGAGGTGGAAGGAGAGAAAATGCGAGAGAAAGATACGTTTAAAGATAATCAGAAACGTCGATGGAATTCACCGAAGAGTAACGAATTCGAGGGGTACTTCGCAAGACACGAACCCCTAAATCCTACTGCGCCTGCGTTCGAGGTCGATGGCGAGCATCGTAGGAGGTCGTGCTCGTCGTCGCCTAAGAAAAGAACGTTAAACTAGAACAGGCTGACGATGAAAGTCTCCGATCGTCAGTTGTGTTTGGTTTAGCACCTCAGGGGACATGCACTGAGAATTTTACTTGCCAATTGCTTCGAGGAGTGAGAAAAATAGAAACTAAATTTTACCGTGAAAAATTTTGCCAGGAACACGAAATGGCGGCCGAGCATGTTAATTCTCCAAGGAGGAACTACGACAACTTACCGGAGTTAAACAAAATGCTTTGCAGCGAGGACGACAGGGAATTTCTGTTGCAAGAGTCAGAATCCATAGAAGACGAAAAATGTGAACTTCTCGGCCCTGAATTAAATTTAAACATTTGTGGACATGTAGTAACAGCATTATTGGATAGCGGGGCCGAAGTTTCTTGTATTGCGGAGGAAACTATAAATTATCTCACTGAGGCCGGGGTGAAGTTCATCTTTGTGATAATGGGTGTATTCTCGAAATTTACAAAATTGTACTCGATTGTGAAGGCTAATACAAGCATTTTACTGTCGAAGATGAAAAGCTTCGCTAGAGAAATTGGAAGACCAGCATGTGTTATCTCGGATAATGGTACGCAATTTACGGGAAGAGTCTGACAAGACGGACTGAACTCCTTGAAAATAAGACCAACTACTATATCCGTCTACCACCCTCAGTCAAGTGTAGTGGAACGTCGGATGAAAACCATAGGAACGACTTTGAGGATACACTGCCATAACCAGTAACAAAATTGGAGAGAAAAATTACCATTCGTTGAACTAGTCATGAACCACACAGTGCATGCTTCCACAAGCTTTACCCCTTTCGAGGTGCTAACCAACCGACGATCCGAGATTTTTGACACTACGACGATTCCTCGCTATGAAATGTATAATGGTATTTATAATACGGACGATGTAAATTTGGAAGAAGAAGTCAAGAGATTGGTTAAGAGTTGTATGATCACTGCGGCAAATAGAAGAGCCAAGTATGCAAAAAAATCGAAGACAGAGTCATTCGAAGTCGGCGATCTTGTATTGGTGAAGACGCATCCTATTTCAAAATTTTGGGAACAAGTGACGAAGAAATTATTCTTATTATACGAAGGCCCTTTCAGGATAAGTGGAATTATTCGAAATAACTGCTATGAATTAGTCACGCCAAGAGATAGTCAAGTGAAAGGCAGGTACAACATAACGCAGCTACGCAAATACATCACTTCAAAAGGTATATATGCTAAATAGCATCGAAATATTATTACTTAGTCTCTACGAAATACTCAAGAATATTGGACATGTTAGGTTTGGTTACATTCGCACAAGGATTTGTGCACTGGCTAAATTTGGGTATGTGATGTACTTTTATTGAGTGTAATAGTGATTTGTCCTGGAGCCAGAGTTGCCCAGTTGATTTTTTTTTACCTCGACGCTAGTTTCGAGTTGGTTTTGTCACTTACGCCGTTTTATCACGTCCCACCTTGAATGTTGTCCATTTTTGAGTAACAGTTTTTTTTAAATGTAGCAAGAAAATATTGTTTCTACTACATATTGTTTAATACATCTGAATATGTAGCGGTTAATGTTTCGAAGACTAAAGTAAAATACTGCTATTTGTCTATGCAAGTAATGAGTATATATGTGTGTGTGTATATATATATATATATATATATATATATATATATATATATATATATATATATATATATATATA
>PNEQ01008806.1:0-23560 GCA_003012365.1 Medauroidea extradentata | reverse complement strand
TCAATTCAAATGTTTGTAGTAGTGTGATACACTCTGAAGCATGGCGATACACAAAGTGGCACGTTGCACTGTGGGCAGTAGTACCTAGATTCACGCCTTATCCTATTCCCTTTGCAGTCCCGTACTCTGCTACACATCTCACATTGTCTTGTCGGATTTTTCTTTTTGTCTGTTGGTGGTATTGACTCTGGAAAATGGCACTGAGTCAGACGAGTGGGGTTGAGTGTGGCAGATGGACGTCCTCGGCTTGGAGACAACTGTCCTCCACCATCTTCTCGATCACTTCTAGTCTATAACCAAGTGGTTTCTTGCATCCTCCTGCCTTTGTGTACAATATGCCGCCAAACTAGATTTGACAGTGGTACATCATATTCTGAGTCACTTTCACTGCTTATATCAGTGTCAGAATTGTCACTCTCTGATTCACTTCCCGAGTGATCCAAATCTATATCACAAGGCAAACTTTCGTTGCTGTCCGTTTCCATCACAACAAATAAAACAGTTTGTGAAATAAATAGCAGTATTAGGAAAAACTGTAATGCTGCGAGTATATTTTCCGCGCGACTCGCTAAATATATAGAAACGAACTTGCTGCGCAAATTGAAAAACGTAAGAAAACTAGCTACAATCCCGGCGCGTAATAAATGCCAAGTTACTCAAAATAGATGTGGTGTGATACTCGTATAAAATGGGAGTTCCCTCTTTGCTCCGTATGACATGGTTATTCCCCGTTTCGTAAAAGCTAGTAAAAAAGTTCTTTCCCTACAAAGCAAGTTATCTGTGCATGTTTATGACAACATAATTACAATTATTTAATGAAAACAAACTTGGAAAGTAATATTTTACAGTAGTAAAAACAGGTTGAGCGGACGTCCACGCATTCTTTTCTTTGTTCAATGTTTCCCGGCACTTTAGTGTATGACGGCGTCCGTGGTACACGAGCGCCATCTGTGATGTAGTAAAATAACTACGTGAACTTTACACTGCGGCGCTTAATAACGTTGCATTCTGTTGTACGAATATCGAACTACTTGAAAGAAACGAACAAACTCGGCTGAGAAAATTATGAAACGCAACTATTTAACTGCTCGAGATAACTCGGGTTAGCTGACATAGTTCATTAAGTGATGGCCGAGTATACTCGGGTTAGCCAGGTAAGGGGTTAACATCCTTCATCATGTGACTGAAAGGTCCTATGTCAGCTATGTGAAAGAGCAGTTGATGAAGTGCTGCTAGTATTCTGGTATGTTGTGCTATCTTTTTGCTGGCGAGCAGGCTACCTGTGAGGACAACTGTGCGAGTTGGTCAGTTAACGTATAATTTGCAAGGTATTCATGGCACAGCTATGTGCAGGTCAGGACAGCTTCCAGCTGCTTTTGCTGTTGACATGCAGAATTATAGATAAAGCTTGTCACCGCCTTGACCTGAGGTGTTAGCTTTAAGTAACGTTAAATTTTTAAGACAGGGATTGAGACATTAGTCTCCATCTATCATGTTAGTTGACCAAGAAATAGCTTCTATAGCACAATTTGCACTTTTGGTGTCCTCGAACATCAGATCTAGTCTGTGGTATGGTGCTATCTTCAACTCTGCTTTCTGTCTAGGACACTGACGAATCATGTATTACCACTCAGTGTCAAGTCTTCAAGACGGAATTTTTCATTATCTCGTCCAGTATGCAGCGTATTCAAACATCTGTAAATGTAATTCCAGCCACCTTGGATCAATCACAGGAAATAAAAATTTGCAGTAGCCAATTGTCTTCATTATAAATGTTTGTAGAGTTTATATTGGGCTTGTCAGGGCTGGTTGTACGAGTGACTTTGCCATTCTCTCCATTCTTTTCAAGTCCACAAGCCATATAGTGGAGGTAATCCTCGTGTGGCTGTGTTCCGATGAAACTTAGGGCCGTATCTATAGATCTCTTTCGAATAACAACCAATTACTCACCAATGCTTTCTCTGTTGGGATAGCAGTTGATTGTCATTCGAAAGACGTTTATAATATCGGCCTTTAGTCTTATTACCATTACAGATGAGACACTGGCTTTTCTCCAGGTGGGGCTGAATCTCCACTATACCTGCCCTTTACTGATAATGACCCAAACTACCTGTTCAAGTCGTGCAGTGGTTCACCTTGTGCACATAAATGGCTCAAGTCATTAAAATAGATATTCTCTATGCTGCAGTGAAGGAAAAAATTTGCGTAGAAACCATGCAAGGGTTAAGTACTTATTTGTTTAAATTCAATGATTGCCCTTAAAGCCTGAGAGTTAAGTACCTGGGAAGAGAGGTTGTGCATTGTGTATGATTCAAACAATCTTGTCATGCACAGGCTGCTGTACTTAAATAACTAAAGCATGGTACTGCTCCAGGATATGAGTATGCAAGTGCTTTCTTCACGTAAGGAGAAACATCCAAAGAGTGGAGAGAACTAGAAAGTGAGATACATAATACAATGATGAGTCAAAATGGTAGTTTTCAGCACTCTATGGTCTAGCAAGTACTCTTTTATTGGAAGGATAACCATTCACACAGGAATATTCTAAATTCCTAAGTCATTCTTCTTGAATGAAAAAGGTCACTTAGCTGCTTTTAGCAAAAGCAACCAATCACCACATATTACTGTTTAATGTGCTATGTTGGCAGGTTTGAATTGAGACAAAGCTAACTGCGGGAAAGTAATGCCTTTCTTTAGCTGTCAAGCTGGTGGGAGTGAAGGAGGGAATTGGCTGCACTGTGTATCCATTGTCACTAATCATGTGTTCATAAATTATGTACGTTAGTATTTGTGTGTGTATTTACGTATATGTGTAATAAATTTGTATTTTATGCTGGTATTAATTATTCGTTGTTTCAAAGTATGTAGTTCAATGTTGGCTTGCTGATCAATAAAGCAGTGTTTTTGCCTCTTTAATAATGCTCCAGGTAGGGTAACAAGCGCTCATATTGCAATGTCGCTTTGTGACAGCATGGGAAGGTAATCAGTATAGAGGCAACAAAGGCTCTTCCTGTACACTTACTTTATGTTTCAGGAAACCTGGATTACTTTATTCTGTATCCTCAATTGACACAAAACATGCAGTAACAAATATCTATCAAGGCAATACAAACAATTATTAGACAAAATGTTAACATAAAGGAGAAAATGACCCATTAAATAAAATTGAAACGCATTTCAAGTGGATGACTTTATTGAACCAGAAACAAAATACGGTTACAAAATACAGTATTTTAGATTAATAATTACATTCACGTAATATTTTCCAGGCACATGATTTGATATCACAGAATTATAAATGCAACAGTAGTATTTTGACACATTGAAATTTGCTCACAAAAAATAGCAAACAGCGGGCTCATATGCCACTCAAGTTTTCTAATACATCTTTAAGAGGTATTAAGATAAAAGACTTCAATGTCAAAATATCAATAACTATAAATTGATTAAATACAATATCGTACGTGAAAAATTTAACCGCCGGCTTGAGACTACACACGCCTCATAACCAGCAAGACGAATACAGGTTGTCTACTAGGTCACGAAAGTCCCGAAAAAGTCACAATTTGTGAAAAAGGTCACGAAAGTCCCACTATAGTAACTAATTTGAAGTATATTTTGGTATGTCACGAAAATTATTTTCGGGTGTTTGATTCTTGTTGAATCATTTGTCGAATGTGCATGTTTATGCAACTAGTATTTCTCGTGCACTGTGCAAGTAAAATAAATAATAAATTGTATATTAGTTATCATAGTCATCTTCATAAAGACAACTTAAATTTAGGTATATATTGATTACACATTTAAAAATTGGACATACTTTATGCTATCAGCAGTTGGAGAAAACATAAAGAAAATTGTCGGCCATGTTGCACTTGTTAAAAAAAAATATTAATTCTGTTAGAACAGTTTTTCAAGAAAAAGTCACTAAAAAGTCACAAAATTGTACTTTTTCGTACAATCTGGTAGACATCCTGATATATCTCGGTTCGTACTAGGAAATACCATACATGTACCCAATACAATCACGTCTGACCTTTATATACGAAGACCAAAACATGTTATAATATATAGAGATCAATTTACTTTACATTGATTCCTCAACAATTTGATTTATGATACATGCACTAAATGTGCAGAAAGAAAAGTCACGTCCATGAGCTAACAAATGCCTGTCCGTAGACTCCTAAATAACACAACCCAATCATGAATTACAATCAGCAAACTCCAATGTGCGACCTAGCCTTCAAAATGTAGGCACGAAGGTACTATTTAACTCCTGACACATCCCGGGATGGATAAAACCATAAGTCCCGATAGAAATTTTTCAATTAACCGAAACTAAATTTCTAGGATGGCTGTCTAAACTGAATTTTGAAAACGATTCACAAAAGTTAATACTATTAGAATTTAATGGTTGTCGCAGCCTGACAAACGATGGGGGAAATCCCCAAACAAATTAAAGGAGCTCTACAAACTCACATGTGTCTGAAAAGACCTTTCCACAAGCAGGAATAGGAAGAACCAAACACGAACGCTGACAAGACTGGGCCCAGAAGCTTGGCAGCGTGCATGCAAGGGTAGGCGGTTAGGAGGGTGATAAAGAGAGTGGGATACTAGGAGCTAATGCTACTCTAAAAGGCAAGCGAAGAGAAAAGAACTAAATTGTGCCTCGAGCCAAACGAAGTTCCAATAAAGTCCGCTAGTGCGTCACTGTTGACAATGCTTCTAGGTACTACCAGTGCAACTAATAAGACAAAAGCATAATAATCACACATAATTTTCAGATAAAACTTGCAGGAGCCATTTAATTTGTTTATTAATATTAATAACTGTTACAGCACAACAATGATAAACACACATTGGTCCTCTACTCCAGAAATGTTGCCATCATATCTGTTTGACTTTATAGATGTCGCTTGTGCTGTCACTGTTGCTACGCAGCGGCTACTGCTACTGCCACGGCTACTTTGTAGGTACACTAAAACTTGGGGAATATTTGCTGACATCAGTCAGTCATTTATCTCGGTAATCATTTTCTGTTTTTTTCGCGTGGTTGTATTGTTTATTGTAGTCCACTGGGGAAATAGGACATAGTCTACTGTTAAGTGTCAAAGAATTTGCAATGTTAACAATTGTATTAGTTACATGGGATGTTGCCATGTCTCAGATGTTGGTCAACTCTTAGTTTAGTTCACTGTGAGATGTTTACATTTTATAGCAGTGCAAGATTTTCTTGTTTCAGTAGAAAAATTATTTTTATTTGCCAATTTCTCTTGGGTATAATGAAGCAAGACTATTGTCATGCACACTATTAAATGAAGTATTATCATTAACAATAATGCTTAGAGATTGAATTTTGAAGAGTAGTGTTTCACACCAATTAATGAAGTTGTTGCTATTCATTTCATTACTATAATCTTCACTTTTAGTTTTGGGTTAAAAAGATCAACTTGGTCCCCTCAGTTGAGTCATTTGCGCTACCTGCCTAAACTATTATTCACCGTTGGACTGGATGGTTATTTTTGTACACTTGTAGAAGTTCTAGGTCATCATGCTGTCAACACTAGTTTATAGTGTAATTATGATTTCATGTCTTATTGAGGTATATTACAGGTAATTTACTTTTGCAGTATCTGTTATTTCCATTATAGATCACAGGAATTTCACTCAGTACTTGATATTATTCTTTTCAATCAAAAATTGCTGTCTACTTTAGCCTATTGTACAATACATTTATAGCAGACAGCTTTATAAAAGATCTAGTTATGTATTATTATGTGTGTTTATGTATGTGATTGTGCATGTCTGTCATAATGAGTCCTTTCTGTGTTGTGTAAGTTTCAAGGTACAGCAATTGAAAAGATTATAATTACACTACATAATTACTAGAAGTAAATATTTTCATAATTGTTGTGCTGATGGTGTTGTCTGTGTTGTCTGTCTAGCTATGTTACTAATTTTTGTGCCAGTCTCTGTTTTTATTTGATATTGTATAGGCTGTATTTATAATTTGGCAAGCAGAGTCTTTATCACTTATAAAATAATATGGGTGTAAGTAGGTGGAAAATTACTCCATGTCAGACATTTTAAGTATTCATTACAGACATTTTCAAATGTGTGAGAAATGTTTATACACAAACCAGCATACCATATATACACCACATATGCACCATGCATGCACCATATATGCACCTCACATGTACCACATATGCACTGCACATGCACCACACATGCACCACACATACATGCACCACACACACATGCACCACATATGCATGTACTATAATGCACTGCACATGCACCATTCATGCACTACACATGCTCCACACACATGCGACACTCGCACGCTTGCCACACATGCACACCATAAATGTACGCCACACACATGCCGCAAATGCACAACGTGCCACATGCACACACCACACGTGCACCAAACATGTGCATCACACACATGGGCACCAAACAAATGCATCACACATACACATGCATCACACATACACATGCATCACACATACACATGCATCACACATACACATGCATCACACATACACATGCACCACACATACACATGCACCACACACAGAGACACAGAAAAAATTAAGAATACTGATATTTAAAAATATGTTGTTGAGATGTTGGTGGTTGAATTTCTAGTAACTATATATCGTCATTACAATTTTTTACTTAATCTTATGTTAAATTTCTAGTAATTTTGTGTCTTGCCCTTCAAAATACTCAATAAATTAGTTTAAGTACTGCATCAGGTTTTATATAAAACATGCATATTTCTCTTGGTTTCAGTTCATGGAAATCGTGGCTAATTCCTGTCACACTTGGAATCATCGCAACTCTTATATATAGACTGTTCTTTGCAGTTCACTAACTTTGTTGTATTGGCAAAAAAATTTAATAAATATGAAACGTTGTGTTTGATCCATTCCTTTGAGGAAACTGTGTTGTAAACCAAAACTGCATACTAAAGTATGCAATTTATAAATGGGAAGTCATTGCTTATTAAGTGAAAATGTTTTCCAGTAAACAATCTTGTATACTTTTTTAAAGGTTTGTATTGTGAGTACAGTCTGTGCTACTCTAGTATACAAATAGGTTTAGTGATGTTACTTGGTATTAGATGTGATAAACTAATTTCCTGTACTCCATATTTTTTGTGGTGTGTACATATGTAACGCAATACTCGGCAGCAAGTCGTACTGAAAAGTGGGCCTAATTATGAAGTATAGCTGGTGTTAAGTTGTAATCAGATGATGTATTGTTAATTATCTCCTGCCAAGCTATAAAGGTGTGACTGTTACTACTTTTTTTTGTGATGCATATGAAATTGTTTGTGGGAGGTGAAGGTGATTTATGCAAATATATA
Organism: Medauroidea extradentata; assembly: GCA_003012365.1. Classification (NCBI taxonomy): domain Eukaryota; kingdom Metazoa; phylum Arthropoda; class Insecta; order Phasmatodea; family Phasmatidae; genus Medauroidea; species Medauroidea extradentata. Next base: position 16,179 of record PNEQ01008806.1, on the reverse strand, counting down.
TTAATTTGTTTATATTCTGTAGACTGCATGCAGCTTATTGAAAATCACGTCACAAAATTCAGACTTAATCATTACTTTGCCAATTCAGCCATGATATCACATGTACAAGGTGCAACAAGATAACAGAGTACAACATGTGATTAATGACAGCACTTTTTCAAGTAAAACAGTTGCAAACTCATTTAAAGTACCTCACAATATAATGTTAAGAGTTCTCATACATAGATACAGTATATATGAGTAACTTGTGAGTGGTGCTGTGAAAGTATGCTTGTTGAACTTTTACTTTTTTTTAGACAGCTGTAACTCCAAAATACCATCTGGGTTCGTAGACACCAAATTAGAAGCCTGTGTTGACCAGAGGGTAGCAATAGTTAGAATTGTTACAAAGTTTTTTTCAAATAGTTATGTCGCCATCTATTAAATGTCGGGCAGCTACTGCCGTAGCTGCAATAATCGTGACAGGCCAGGAGTAATTGTTTTGTAGAAGTTTCATATATTTTGATGTTTAGTACACAAATAGACAGGCAAGACACATTAAAAAATTTTTATAAAGTTATTTACATGTTTTTTTGACTTATTAAAACGTGTATTGTATTGAGATATTAGTTATGACATGGGTGGATAAGTTGGCTAACCTGGTGTACTATTTGCACCACATTCTGATACTGCCGGTGAGCACTCTGAAAATCACATATTCAGTAAGTTTTCATCAGCAGTAATAGAACAATATCAGTAATTATTTTATCATTGTCAGTGATTTGAAAGTTTTGGAACAATTGGCAGCTATGAACTTCTAAATAAAGAAACTCCTGCAATATTATTTAGCCATATAAATATGTCCACATTGTGAATTCTAATCTCACACAGTCATGTGAAAAATTTATGATCCAATAAAATAAGGCCCCCAAAATAAATTTACAGAAAAATTTGTACAAAAAACTGATACTAGCTTGCTAATATGGGGGGGGGGGGGGTGTTGTACTGAATCTAGATCTAGGCGTAGTTTTGTGCCGTCACCTGCTGGATAGCTCCGTACAAAACACTATACTCTGTACACTCTAAGGTTGCAGCAGAAATAAAAATTGCTAACAAAATAAATCGAAGCAATTGAATTATAATTTGATTCCTAACATTTCGATTGTGCCGTAGCATAGTTACCTTGTATTTTTCAATATTTCAAATGAAATTTCTACTTTGCAAAAATGTTATTGACATTCACTTGGATGAATTAGCTGCAACCTTAGAATGGATGAAGTATAGATGGCAGTACCAGTCCCGAAAAATAAGGTTACAGTTATTATCGTTAGTCGCACTTCTATAAGCTCTCACTTTTGTATGTTGTTGACCAGTACTGCATACTACCTTGGGGCATACAGGAACATAAACAATGTCATGTGGATTACAGTGATTGTTTATTTAACCACTTGTAGTACTTGAGACACTGTAATTAGTTTGTATATTAATTAATTATATAGAAATTCTAAGTGTGATGATTCGAGGCTGAACAGTAGAGAATAACTATATTAAAAGTGTCATAAACAAGCTATTTAACCATTGTTATTGTAGCATCTTTCGGGGCGTACGGATGTGTAAACAAAGCCGTGTGTAATTAGAGACTGCGGTTTAAACAACCTCTTGTATTTCAAGAAATATTCTAATTCGTTTGTATCTCGATGTATTTAGTAGTGCTAAATGTGACATTACTTACGTGTCTGTTTCCTCACAGATTATAAAATAGGGCCTTCAAAACTTCAGTGTGAACTCCATCATGACAATCCAAAGAGAAAATTAGTACAATAAAAACCATGTCTTGTCGCTTCTGTTACTACTGTACACCTGTTTATTCTGTGATATCTACTACTGTGTTCACATATAAAATTGTAAGAACGTCTCTGCTCAGTTGCACAAAGAAACGACCACTATGAAATTACTGCATGCCGATTTAGTGCCCTTCGTGTAGAGGCAGTGCGATTCTCCTAGAGCATTGTGGCCCTTATCGCTCCCCTTTTCAATGCCTCGAACACCGAAAATTATATCCAAAGCGCATGCTATGTTAGCTATGTGCCCTTCAAAAGTGCGTTGAGGTTGTGACACTACTCAGAGCTTACAGTTTAAATTATGGGCACTAATTCAACTAAAATGATACCCTTTAACAGCAAAGAGCATATGTCCTTTGCTGCATTTTTGACATGTAGCAATTTCCACTTACCTGATTTAGTAATGTGTGACGAAAAACCACATGAGAAATTTTGAAACTTTGAACGAAGTGGTAACCATGATATTCAGATTTCTTTTTTTAATTTTTTTAATATGCACAGGGATATTTATTAACATTCTATAAAAACAAACAAATTGTAATGTATTTTACATGTATTACTTTAAGCATATTTTTTAATGTGAACATGAAACATAATGTTCAAATACATATTAGGTACTTCTTTAACATTTATTCAATCTTTCAAAAGCATTAAATCATTTTTTTCCTATCATAAAAATTATATTTTGTAATTGTTAAATGGTGAATAAATTAATTTTCGTGTATGAGATACAGGTTATATCAATTAAGTAAAGAAGGATGTTAGAATGTACAGGTACACACATGCTTTGAAAGGGCAAAGGCTCTTGAGGAATTATTGGAAACAAAGTACTCGGGGGCAAATGGACAATAGTATAAATTGGAACATAGTTCAGCACTTAATTCATATGGACAAGGCTTTGGTACAACACACAATGGAATTCTGCTGGCATTTGCAATTCTTGAGCGTAGTTGGGTAAGCATTGACCTAAAACCTCTTGAATATTAATCAGGTATGCTATTGCAGTACCATATGTGCACACATATTTGTTTTTGTTAAAACTGAACATAAGATGTAGTTGGACTCGAGTTCTGTCATAGTTTTCACCTAAGATTCACTGCAGAAAGTGAAACTTGACAGACCAAACATTCAGACGTACTTGACCAGATATTATTAAACTACATGTCCATTGTGCAAGCTCAGTAGTCTGTTGCTATTTGTAGACGCTGTCTGATTGTTTACTTCAGGTGCTTACATTCTAGAGCTGTCAGCCTGCAGCAAAGGTGTTCCACGCGTTTAATTTACATTTCTATTTTAACTAACAGCTGTGGAGCCAGACCCAAGGTGTCGTAAGGAAAACTGGTTTTAACAGGCCAGCCCAGCCTGTCACAATACTGGAACAATGTACACCACCTCTGCTTTTGACTGGTCTCTACGGGGCAGCCAAATCGTTGAAGTCTTCTTTAGTTGCTTGCCGGGCTACACTCGGTAGATATTAGGAATGTTATGGGGGGAGGGGGGACAATGTTCGCAGTTGATAGTTAAAGGAAAAGTTCTGGAGTTCTCTTCACAGGTGTTTTACTACGACTCAGTCAGCATTGTACATGAGATGCTGTTCCTCCAATGACCATCACATTTATCTGGGACAAGTTTTGTAGAAACCACTAACATAATAAGCAGTACCTAAAAAATATACGAGAAAACAGCACCCAGAGAGGACTTCTGCAACCTAAAATTTAAGAAGCGGGATGTCTTAGCACCCTGCACTCATGGCTTACGTATTCGTCGGAAAAACAACTTGCATAGAAGAATACTATCCCAAAAGCTCGCAAATTACAAAAAGAAAGAAAGAAATAAAAGATATAGAAATTAGTGTTTCCACGTATGGCAAGTTTTCTCTCTCTTATCAATTCTTCACACGATGGTCTGCAGTCCTACACATGTTCACTCTTGGTCATGTTACAATATTCTCTGTTTTTTTTTTTTTGTAGACTTGTTCTGCAATATAATTGTAGATTAATTTTATAGAAATAATTCGTTTGTGCCACTCAAAAAGCTATTCTATCTTAGAGAATTGAATGATCTGAGGATGCTTATTGGTTACCTCAGTTTGCAACCAGGTGATTCCTTAAAAATTAAATTTTAACAAACGTACATTTAAACCATATTTCTGCTGCATTACGTGGTGGCTGGAAATAGGTCGTTGGTTATTGTTGTAAAAAATCATTGACATTTGTAAGCTGTGTCATGAGCTTCAGAAATGAAAATAATGTGTAAATTGTGTAACTGTGAAATTAATTTTTTTATGTTCTCAGAGTTAAGTGATAGACAGTTTAACTATAAATGTACGTAATATATGGCAGCTTATATGTTTTGTTTTACTTGTAAAGTTTTGTGATTTTAGCTTCTGTTATCCATGTTTTCTGATGGCATAGTTGAGAAATGCTTGTGATATCAGACAGGATCATAATATCTGAACAGGAATTGTTTACAAGTATAGATTTTATAGATTTGCTGCTGTAAATATTGGTTAAGACGTTATAGTTTCTTTACTATAGAGATTGGCATTCTTTGTCGTAAAATATTTTACTTGGCCTTGAGAGTCAAAACTGGAGCTAGTGAAAAATGTTGTGCATTCAAATGTTGCTTCACATGTGTGAAATGTATAAATTATTTTTCAAACCGGTGTAATTGTGTAAGTACTGTTGCGAATGGGAACAATAAAATTGCATTTAAACATACACGTTAGCTTCAGCCACGTGTTGTTTGATAAAGTTACGGAGTGGTTCAATTTGAAGAATGTTACCAAAGTTAAGTTTACACGCAACAAATATGTATTATACATAGAGACGGGAAAAATTTGCTGGTTCACTGACCGTTAGGCTAGCCTCCAAGAATGTATATGTATTCAAGCAAACAACAGCTGTTCATTAGCTGCTCGCTGTTACAGTAAAATGGGCCTGCATTTAGTTACATTTTTATTACTGGCTCATCAACTTCAAGGCGGTGTTAAATAAGTCAACGGCCAATTGTGAAAGTGTTAATCTACAGGAAGACTTTGAAGATTTAATAAAAGATGTTTCCATCGTTAGTCAAACCAAAACAAAACTAGTTACGGCTAAAAAAAATTCAGGTGCCCGTAACCCAATTATGAATGCCTACACACATAATTTACAGCAGTGTGGCGCAGTGTAGTAGATGCAATAGTCAAACTAGTGAATAGCTTCTACCATAGGACACAAACAGCGATGCAGAGCAGAGTGGCGTGCAATGGAAACTGAAGAAACAAATTTTTTTTTGTTTCTTGTGAGCTACGCATAATTTTTTTACACGTTTACAACATTGACTATTACTGTAAGGTTAAGATGCACACAACTGGTCAAAATGTAAACAGAATTTACGTCCGGAATCAGCATCAAGGTGTATGAAAACTATAAGGATGCACATTTTATGATTATATTTCTCATTATTGCAGTTAGCTATGCAGGTGCGCTAGTGCATGGTGAATGGTGTAACCATCTCATATCATTCAGCTCCCTCTCTTTCCGTTAGGTTTATATACTATTTGATTATTATCAAATATTGTAGGAGGACAATACAGGAAACTCGTAAGAAAAACACAAGATGTGGTGTTTGATTCCAGCTCCCGTCAATATGAGTGCTGTTCCTTCTGCAGTGGCACATGCTGTATGGGTAGTTTTATATATTATTGTTTATAAATTGAAATGTAATTGCAATTTTAAAATGTATATATGCTCGTTTAGTTATCTTGATAAATTTTAAAAAATTAAAACAATCTCATTCTATCAGCATACGAGAAATCCAATCCGTAAATTTATAACCACCATAGAAAACCCGGCACACAAGAATGTCAATTTCGCTTGTGTTTCCAGCTCTTGCTTTTGGGAACACGTCTCGTGCTTTAACAATGCTGAAAAGCTATAGTTTCCCATATTGTCCTTATACTATTTTTGTTATTGTTCTAATTGAAAATGCTGTTGAAATTCTTGATTGCGTACAGACATCCTGTTTCAGATTTCCAAACTCCCAAGTTGATATACTGTGCCAATATTTTTATAGTGTTTTTTTTTAGAAATTTTTTTGGTGACATTTTATTCCTAAAGCTAGTATTAAAGTGTTCATATGTAGGATGTTAAAATGTCTGTGAACTATAAGTATGTGTTGTGTGCAGGTATGATTTCTTTGAAGCATTAATAAACTTCTTCAAATGGTACCACTCTTTAAGTAAGCTCTTCTGTGTATTTCTCTTCCCATTTTTTTATTATTATTATTTAGTGTTTAGTAATTGTTAAAGTAAAATATTTTTCATGTACCATTTACATGGGTATTCTGTGTATTGGGTTTTCTGAATAAAATAATTTTTAAATATTGAGTTTGTTCCTTTTTTTTTTTTTTTTTTTTTTTTTTTTTTTTTTTTTTTTTTTTTTTTTTTTTTTTTTTTTTTTTTTTTTTTTTTTTTTTTTTTTTTTTTTTTTTTTTTTTTTTTTTTTTTTTTTTTTTTTTTTTTTTTTTTTTTTTTTTTTTTTTTTTTTTTTTTTTTTTTTTTTTTTTTTTTTTTTTTAGTTGTAGTTGCTGGTTTAAATTTTTAAAACTAAAGTTTGCTTTCGTTGTCATTTTTGAACATTTGGTCAATGAGCGTGAAAGTTGTAAGCTACAAAACAGGAGAAAATATTATGTAAGTAAATTATCACTTGAAAATAAGGCAGACATAATTCCTTTGAGTGAATTTTTGTTATGCTAACTGCAAGAGTGCATATGTTAACTTGCAAGCATTTACCTAGTTCTTTTACCACCTTTGAGTGAAGTAGCACACTATCAAGATACAGGATCAATACGTTGGGTGATTTTGGTTAGAACAATGTGCAATTTATTCTCTGTCGATAAACGGAATACAAATGAGAATTGTATTGCTGATACTGCTCGGAAGAAAAGGTTTTCTGCTGTAGAAAATCTGAAAATTGTATTATAGCAGTCTTTTATTGGGACTTACAAGAAATCTCTCGTAAAATGTTTTCCTACCGTTAACTATTTTTATTAACTTAGGGCAATACATTTTTTAAAAGATTGGGATATACTTTTTTCCTTCTATATGTATGTGAACCAAGCAATATTTTTCAACCAATAATTGGAGGAAGGTATTGTAAAGGGCTGTATTGTAACCTCCCTTGTATTTTAGTGGTAGCTTACAATATACAATTTGTACCCACCTAAATATGTGTTGCAGACCTACAGTTTACAACTGTGATAGAACTTTAGGATGCCATGTGAATTGCATTGTAGAGAGTTAAGTAGTAATTTTTTAAACTAAGCAATTTTACATGTGCGTGATTTACCTATGAACGAAAAAAATAAAGAACTTGAGACATGTACGGAATGTTGCTGGAAAATATCCACAATAGTAACGCTGTTTAGAGGTCCTCTAACAAAGATAAAAATGGCTTTTTCTAATTGCTGTGTACCAAAATTACTAACCAAATTCATGAAAATGTCAGATATAACGCAGCATTGAACTTTTAATCAATACAATACAGTTACTGAGTATTGTCAAGGTCACCACTTAACCCTTTTAGTGCCAAGAGTCGAAATGATTGTTGCCAGTGTAAACTGCTAGAGGTCTATATGTCCGCCATGTATATTTTTGTAAATGTATGATACAAATTTTTTTATAAAAAATATGTTTACACATTCCAATTAATTAGCAGAACCTTTAATTGCTAGTATAATTTTTGACCTACTTTTCAAAGGAAAAAGTAGGTTTATGAGATATGTGTAGGTACCGGTCACGAGTCATGCCATCTTGTACTGGCGGCCTGGCCGCTGTGTACCAACCTCCCGCTATCGACCTTCCCTATCCACATACACAACTCCCCCTTAACTTTACACAAAGTCTTTAAATTTATTTGGAGGCTACCGCAAATGTGTAAAAACCCTAGCTTGGACCGAACCCCCTAAAGGGAGACACTTTTTGTGTAGTAGTCGACCCGCACTCCACTTTGGTTGAGTTATCAGCCATTTGTGATAGCTGCACTGCAACTTCTTCAACTGCCAACTCACCATTTTTCCTGGTGTCTTGGTTAGTGGCCGCCAAACTCAATTTCCCTGTTGGATGTCCTTCCCCTGTGTGGTGCAGCCTCTTGTAGCTACCTGACTCAGTTTCCTTGTGTCCCCACTGCAAAAATAATCGTGGTTCTAACTTCTTCCAACTTCCGTCGAATACCTGGGTTTGATTCTCTTTGATAATATCTGGGTGCCAACTTCTCACACGTAGCTGATCCACATGTTGTCTATGCTGACCTCCCTGCTCATCCCTGACATACATCAGCAGTCCTGATGTGACCCAACCAGGTATCCATTTGGGACCACAAACGTAGTTACGGAGCCATACTATATCACCTGCAGTAAAACACCACATGTACCCCGCTTGTAATTCGGTGCCCTGCTCGTCCCCAGGGTAGATTGTGCCTGTTTGAGGATGCATTTTTCTAAGCTGTTTGTAGGGGTCGTCCCATTAACATCTCAGCTGGTGTTTTCCATCTAGCATCTTCATGTTGTCTCGGTGTTGTTCGCCATGCCAACAGAATTTGAGCTAATCGAGTTCTCCAGTCGCCCACAACCAACTATCAATTTTTGTTTCATGGTATGCACATTCCTTTCTTCCAGTCCATTGCTTGATAGATGATAGGGAGGTGTAAATAGAATTTCTATCCCGTTTTTGCTTGCAAATGTTTCCATCTCCTGTGATCTGAATGCCATCCCATTGTCTGCTACTGTCACATCTGGCAATCCATGGCAGTTGAAAATGTCTTGAGCTCACGAATGACAGCACTGGCAGACATATTTGCAATGTGCTTGATCTCTAGCCATTTGGCGAAAGCATTAATAACTATAAGGAAGGTTCCTTAAATGGACCAGCAAAATCCATGTGTAACCTTGACCATGGCTTATCAGGTGGTCGCCAAGAACTCGTTTTTACCTTGGGAGGGTCATTTTGGCATTGTTGACATTCCTTACACTCTTTCGCTAACTGTTAAATGGTTTCATCCAACTTCGGCCACCAGAGAACTTCTCGCTGTCGCTTTCGTGTGTACTACTCCACCCTGATTTGTGTGAAGTAATGTGCCCATCTCCAACTGTAGCTGCAGTGGAATCACCACCCGATTTTCCCACAGTAAGCATTCATTGTGCAAGGAAAGTTCCTGTCTGCGTACAAAATAAGGCAGTATCTCCCTCCCCCACTTGGTTGGGCCACCCATTCTTCGTATGCTCCATAACTTGGTTCAGTGTGGTGTCCTTCACTGTTTCTGCTGCTGATTTCCAATGATTCACTAACTCCTCTGTTGCTACTTCCAGCTTAAATGTATCTGCTGGGGCTGATATCTGCATCCCTGGACTAGGGAGGGGCAGTCTCCTGAGGGCATCAGCATGTGAATCTTGAGTTCCTGGCCTAAATTCTAGGTCGAAATTGTACACAGCTAACACCAGGCTCCATCTCAGCAGTCTAGGTGATAGTCTCTGGAACATTTTTTTGGATGCAGAAGTCGCAGGAGTGACTTATGATCTGTCACCACCTTGAAGTTCCTTCTAATCAAATATTGCTTTAACTTCGTCACCCCTAACACTACAGCCAATGCTTTATTGTCTATCTGCGCATAATTGCACTCCTATTTCTGTAAGGTTCTAAAACCAAATGCTAATGGAACTTAAATACCCTCACCCAGATCATGTGCCAGTACCGCTCCCACACCATATTCTGAAACATCACATGTCAGGACGAGCTGTTTAGTCATGTCATAATGGGCCAGTACCTGTTCTGGTTGTATTAGCTGCTTTGCCTCCTGAAATGCCCTGCTGTGCACTTCCTTTCAGCACCATGGAGCATTTGTATCCAATAACTGGTGTAGCTGCTCCAACACATCTGCCTTGTTAGGCAAGAATCTCTCATAAAAGTTGAGTAAGTAGCCCTAAGAATGTATGCAGCTAAATTTTACTGGTAGGCTCTGGTGCATCATGGATTGCCTCTACCGCACTGAACAGCAGACAAATCCCCTTCTTGCCGATCCTGTGTCCCATTTCGATAACTTCAGTAAGTCCAGCTTCCTGCAACCACGAACACGGCACTCGTGCTCTTCGTCATCACCACCCGAGATTAATATGTCTTCTAGAAACACTACAGTTCCTGGTATCCCTGCAAGAAGTGTCTTCATCAGCCGTTGAAAAATGGCCGAACCACTGCTGATTCTGAACGGCGAGCGTTTTACCTTAAACAAGCCTTTCACTGTATGAACCATGAGTAGCTTTGCTGTCGCATCATTGACCTCCACCTGTAGATATGCTTCCTCCAAGTCCAGCTTAGTAAACATCTGGCCGCCCTCCAGTACTGCTTAGTGCCTCTGTCACTGTAGGCAACGGATACACACTTGTTAAACATACACTGTTGACAGTCCCCTTGTAGTTTCTGCACAAATGGATGGACCCATCATTTTTTAGAATCGGGATCACTGGTGTTGCCCACTGAAAAATTAACTGGTTCGTATATTCTTCATTGAACTATCCAATCATTTTCTCTGCACACTTTCCCAAGGCAAATGGTACAGATCCACATTTTTTAAATATTTGGTAACAGTCTTGTGGAACCGCTATGCTGACTTTTGGACCAGCATATTTTCTCAGGTTGTCAGCCTCAAACACTAATGGGTATCCTTTCACAATTATTGCAGCCCAGTCTTCCTGTTATTTAGCCCTACCAGCCTAATTCCAAGTGGTGACAGCCAATCACGTCCCAGCAGGCTCGGCCCCATGTCCTTCCACTACCAACAACTCCAGCTGCACCGCCTTGCGTTCCTTGAACTGTACAGTTACCTCTTGCATCCCCAGCACTTTCAAATGTTCACTGGACCATGTGCATCACCGTATTTTCTTTTTTCAAATGCAGCTTCCCAGGCCACAATGATTTGTACGTGTGCCAGCTGATAATTAAGCGACCTGCTCCAGTATCAATTTCCATAGCTAATGGTTGGCCATTCAGCAGAACATTGATGGATAAAGGCTTTCTGAGCCTTTGCAGTAATTGTATGTTGTACAATGGGTATTCTGCAACCATATTCCCTTCTGCTGTACCCACTTACACATGTGAGCCAGCTTGCTCCTGGTCTCCCCTATTAGAACTTGACATCTGCTTTTTTTGTTAGGCATGCTCGATCGATGTGACCCCTATTCATACAGAATCTGCAAACGGTATTTACATGTCCGCACTAGTCGGCTGCATGGTTACCACTGCACTGCCAACATGCCGAATTTCCTCATGTTTCCATAGCTTGTTGGCTTTGTCTTTTTAGTGTTGCACCACTAGCACCGAACAAGGTGCTCATACCTACCTGTGTTCCCTTTATGCAGGCTCTGCTCTGCCTATGCTACTACTTCTCGTGGACCTACCCTTGTTCATTTTATGCACTCTCTCTCTTTAGTCCAGTAAATGAAGGCCAAAAATCGCTCGTTGTCGCAACTAATTCCGGGAAAGCTGAAGTTTTGTCAGTTGTTAGAAGTATGGGTTATGATATTTTAATCGGACGAGTCAAGCGGTTTTTTGAGTATGTGTTTGAACCTAGGCAGCAAGAACTGGTTACGTGGTACGCAGACCACATGTGCATCTTATCTCGACTCGTTATTAACAAGTCAGTGTGTTGAAAAGGGCAGGAACAGCGGGCTACATGTTCTCATCTTATCTCGGCGATAGCGCGAAGATGGGTTAGGGAGAGGACTGCAGGTTGGACCTCCAGTGTTAGAAGTGAAGTTGCAGTGACCATCAGCTACGTCGCGCCTCAAGTAAATTGGGAGATTGTGTAATTACTTGAACCAGTTTCAGTCTATGGTGATGTAATCTGATTTCTTCTTATCAAGGTTAATGTTTCTGGTAATATTGATTCAACATTTAACTATTTCATTATAATTACTATGATTTTTGAATGGCACTCTTCAGAGCCAACATTTAAGGGAGAACAGTCAAAGTCTGCTAAAAACTTATCATGAGACAAATACGAAATGTATCACGAAGAAAGAAGCATTTCTATCCAATATGAAAAACAAAACAAAAAGTTAAGTATGAAACTGTGTGAAGCAGTTAGGAATAATGGAATAAGTTCACTCATACCCGAGGGAGTTGCTGACTTAGACATTGTTAAAACAGGAATTGAGCATCTCAAATAATTCAATGCAGTCATAGTTGTAGGATCCGACAAAGATATTCTGGTACTGCTTGTAGCACTTGCACCTGAAAACAACTCTCTATTCTTTCGAATGAAAATCTGGGGTAAAAATTCTTCCGTTGTTTATTATGACGTACGAAAACTAGTCTGTGTGCACAGGAATATCATAAATACACCTTTTATATGCCTATGCAGTTACAGGATGTGACACAACCTCGTCAATTATCCCCCACATCAGAAGCAGCTCACCAACATCTCTTACGAGTTTACCTCCAGGTTCAATATTGGATTGGCAATAAACTTCCGCCTACAGTCTGGGGTTGGAGGCACGAGTATATAAAGTTTTGAAACCTGTTGCCAGTACAGAAGGGTTTGCTCCTGATAACCTTCTGTGTCTTGTTACCTACAACTGTGAAACTCCGTGTGGTACTATAGTAACTGTGCAGAAAATCTTATGTTCTATGTGTGGAAACTGTAATGCCTCAACCCTCCAAATTTAGACGAGGAAATCGAACTTCTTTAAGACGATTAGTGTGGACGTCAGGGACAGATGCAAACGAAGATAAATAAATTGTCATTACAGACAAGTTGTAAAACATTAAGTTTAAATTGCTTTATAATTCGAGGCGAACGGGTAGTCCGTGATGCTGTCACCTGAACTGTATATTCAGGAAAACAAATACATTTTTCTTGTATTTTTTAAAGTTACCCATAACTATGACCAACTGCTGGTTTTAGCCAGTCCGGAACACGGCGGGTCCATAGGTGGTTGATAATGGGTTGCCCCAAACAGGGCCCTTCACCGCTTCCCTAATCCAAAACTAGCAATTCGTATGTTAGGTAAACAATTTATGTGTACAGAATTTCGGTTAGTACACCACACAAATATAGGCCTATATACAGGGTGGAAAGTAAATCGCGGAAAAGCTCGCGGGTACATGTAGCCAAACCTAAATCAAGAATAATGAGTATGAGAACCTCGCCTCTATTGTCAATACTATGGGCGTAATACCACCGTGAAAGTTGTGTTAAAGAACATGTTAAGTGACGATAACTCAACAACTATTGTAAATGTAACGCTGACCGTCCGGATTCAATTCGGATACGTTACAACAAGTATACAGGGAATAAGTGTGAACACCATCCCAATGCATGCCTTGGAAACATGGGGCGCTTCTGTTATTGTGCATGTATTATTGTACACGTATGCCTGTAGCTGCCCATCACAGTGAATAAAGAACCGGAATGATATAAGGACCAAGAAAGGTGCACTGTCCGAACACGTTTCTGAGATACAGGTACTCAAATGTCCGGAGCATTGTGGCAATGCTGACAGGTAGGCAACCCTTGTAGCACACACACGGTGACGTGCATCCTAGGAACACTGACGATGTACAACTTTATTACAGAGAGGTGACAGCAAGTAATGAGGAAGGGGGTACTTGTATGCAGGGGCGCAGGCAGGACGTCTTTAGTGGAACGTGCAATGCAGTAAAACAAAACATGTTTTATTGTTCAGTATTGCTAGAAACATATGAGCTACAATGTAAACGTACCAGCACATAACAGGACAGTGATTACATACTTGTATGTACCTTATACGAAACGGTCTTAGTTACACCTTGTAAGTTTCTGAGCAGTACGTTTTCAAATTGTACTCTATCAATCCCAACACAGGCGTGCACATGACGCACAACCGTGGCCTGCGCTGCACGCAAGTGATTGTTGGATACATGCTGTACAGCAACATGCAGTGTGGTGTTGTTGTGCCAATTAAGTACACTGTCTTTGGTAAAATGAGACTCATCAGTCCACTATATGTGACCCACAATGTCCGTGTTTTGTTGAAGTGTCTTCATCATCCAGTGACAGTACTGAAGACGGTGAAGTTGATCTCCTTCAATTACGTGCTGTACGGGACTGTACTGATATTTATTACAGCACACCGCCATGAAAGATGGTCTATGCAAACGAAACGAATGACTCACGCCGACGCGGTGCGCGGTATTAAAGTGGGATTCATTGGAAACATCTACAGTATCACCTTGGCAGCACGTCACCGTGTATGTGCTACACGGGTTGCCTACCTGTCGGCATTGCCACACTGCTCCAATTTTTGAGTGCCTGTATCTCAGAAACTGTTTGTCTGAGCGTGTTCGGACACGGACACCTTTCTTGGCCCTTATATCATTCCGGTTCTTTATTCACTGTGATGGGCCGCTACAGGCATACATGTACAATAATACATGCATTATAACAGAGGCGACCCCATGTTTCCAACACATACGTATTGTCATGTACGCGAATTGAATCCGGAAGGTCAGTGTTCCATTTGTAGTGGTTGTCGAACTATCGTCACTTAACATGTTCATTAATACAACTTTCACGGTGATATTACGCCCATAGTATTGACAATAGAGGTGTGGTTCCTATACTCATTATTCTTGATTTAGGTCTGGCTACCTGTACCCGTGAGCTTTTCCGCGATTTACTTTCCACCCTGTATATAGAAGGTATGTAAATTAGTGTTAAAATAAGTAGAAATTTAATTAACTGGCTATAAGAGTTATTTTCAACGAACAGAATTGGTTTATGAAGATAGTTTTATAACTTCATAAATAATTAAGATGTCTACTCGAACGGACTGCGAATATGAAGGTACCTATGCATACAGGAGGTTGGAGAACTCAAGCCTCCACACACGCACTCGCATTCCCGCCTCCCCGGACGTAACCAGTACACTCCCCGATATAACCAAAATGTCATTTTAAAGCTGAAAGTATGTGCTACAAAATAGCCTATACTGGAAATGTTTTTCTTTATTTCAAATATTTAAAAAAAACTGCAGAACGAGAAGTATGCATTTAGACTTTAAAAATGCAACTTTTTTACGTTCATGATTTTATAACGCCTAAATTATTAACATTACAGAAAAAATTTATAAGGACAAAATTAAAGAACTGCTCATTTACAACAAATTGCGCTAGGGGTTTACTGGTTTCGGCAATTATTTACGTACTTACAAGTGATTCTGTGAAAGTCTACATTTTCAAACTTTCCGAGGGGGGTGGGAAGCACAAGGGGGAGAGAGGAAATACGTGTCTTATAAAGGTCTAACAACTGACAAAAATTCAGCTTTCCCGGAATTAGTTGCGACAGAAAAACTTCATTTCCTGGACTACTACTATCACACTGCCACGCAAGTCGGCCATGTTTCTTCCAGTCGCTTCAGTTGCCATTAGTATATCAATTGCCTCTTGAAGGATTAACTTTTCCTTAACTAACAGCGCCTGTTGTACAGTTTTATCCCTCGCTCCACAGACCAGTCTGGAAAATTGCAATGTGTACTAAGACGACGGAGTTCCGCAACATACAACGTAATTGTTTCTTCCTCTCGTTGGTCGCGCTTCAAATATTTTAAGGTCATTACGATCTCACTTGTTGGCTTTGGGTGATAATGATTCGTAAGTGCCGCGAACACATCCGTCAAGGGTACCGCATCTGTGGACTTTGGTGACAACGACGTCACAAGGCCGGACAGATCTGCCACGCTTACCGTATAAAATACCGCGCGTTTGGAAATTGGACCTGCTCGCGGTACGATTGCCACGATTCCTTCTCCGGCACAAACTCCCCTACTGTGCCGAGCACGGTCGTAGAAGAACAGGTCTGGACACTCGCCTATCTAACAATGTATTTGCTTGACCCCCTTGTTGTTTGGTTGCAGTTCGTCAAGTTACCGAGAATGTTGTACTTTTTGGCGCTGTAATTCGGGCGGTCGGACTCAAACTTCGTCCACTTTTTTATATTGTTAAATTTATAAAGTAAATAAAGATTGCTGGAGCCTTTTCTTAAATTTGTGAGCGAAGAAAGTATTTCATAAATTGATAAAAAATACGTTTTGATAAACAGTTTATCCTAGTGGAAAGGAAGTGGGCGGAGTTAAGTCCGACCGCCCTAACTGAAGCGCCAATAAAACACAATATTCTCGGTAACTTGACGAACTATAGCCAAACAACAAGGGGGTCAAGCAAAATACATTGTTAGATAGGCGAGTGTCCAGACCTGTTCTTCTACGACCGTGGTGCCAACCTCCCGCCATGGACCTTCCCTATCCACATACACAACAATAACCTTCCTGGCTGTTTGTGTGTGCA